>JAVFBX010203236.1:0-12472 GCA_034783855.1 Mopalia kennerleyi | reverse complement strand
TTATCTGTGTTTTAATTGGACAATTCAAACTGTGACCTTTCGTGAACCCCAGTGAGACTGACCTAATTGGACAGGGTATGTAGAGTGATTGCCTTAGATCTCTATATAGCGACAAACAAAACACGGGGAGTGTTTTGGAGATCTGATTTTAATTAGATTGCTCTGCATCATGGATATCAAAACGCATGTATTTTTTGTGGCATACAATTAACGTTGTCAAAGTATGGAAGCTGCGAAAATAACAGTCCAAATAGCCTGCGGCTAAATTATGAGACAGAAAAAATGTCTAATACCGATAATAATAAAAAGTTAAATTTAGAACTCCATGTATATTTTCTAGCTTGATTGCAAGGTAAAACAACAGCAAAAATCCCGATGATTTTAAGATAAACAGAATATAATATTGTTTTCTTATTATACTAACATATACATTTTTATTAGTAGTCTTTCTTTGTTTACGTGGCTGACTACGCTGACCTTCATGGAGATTTGACTGTCGTTCAGACAAATAAGAAAATGTACGTCACTTGTTTATCTCAGCTTGGGTTTGCCCCAAAAAGGCAAACAACCAATATACAGTAGCAAATAGGTAAATAGTCCTACAAACAAACCTTATACGGGAAGTACAAGTTTTGCTTTGGTTATGCATACTTAGGATAATTGTATTTGAATCATCAATTTGGAAACGGGAACAAATCAGACTCTTTTTAAAAATATCTCAAGCTTTGAAGGATACAAAAATATATCTTCATATAATTGCGATTGTTTTATTTTACTGTTAAACGGACACACTCAATATTATCCGTTAATAGTGTATCATTTATTTTAATTCTATACGCCATTATTTCATTGATATTGTCTTGATTTCAGCACTCTATTGTTTGGTTATTTTATATATTAACTGAGCATGACAAATAACCCTAAATGTACTGTACAGTGGAATGAATCTGTGTTTACATTACACCAAAACAACGATCAATCGGCAAAACAAACTAGATAATTGATCAAACAAACATACCTACACCGCAAAATTAGATAATTTTAACACAGTACTGACTAATTGTCGGGCTTCGTTTATAGCTCTTATATATATTCTGGCCCGCGGCCGTGGCCTAGTGGTAGCGTGTGCGCTTCCAAATCCTACTCCAGTCCGTCTGTCGACCATCAGGTATATGAGTGAGTCACACGATGTTGTTCCGGCAATCGCGATGGTGTTTTTACGAGGTTTCCTCCCGGTTTTCCACCGTAATAAGGCAAGGAACAGTGTGAAGTGGACAATCTGTCGTCATATAAGTGAAATACCCTTGAAAACCCCAATCAAACAAATAAACCCTTATATGCCTGTACATGTCACTACTATGTTCACTGCTGACGATTGCAAAATAATGCCGAAATATTCAGGCAAAATTATTCTTTCATGCTTCGAAAGTTTGAAAACTCCAAAATGTAAAATAATATAGTAAAATGGTATCATTAAAAAAACTAATTCAAATGTGCAAAAGAGATATAACGGCGTTTTCTGGCATTAAATGCATGACATTCATGTAAGGCAAAATCACAGAAACAGAAGATCTTACCTCTTGCTGTAGAGGACAGTCCCATTTTCATAAACATGTGCTAGTTGATGAGTTTCCACCGTTTCTTCAGCTTTTCCAACCTTTTGATTAATAAAGAACATGCTTGGACGCCATATTTTGTTGGCTAGGTCAGCGCTCAGCTCAACTCTCGAAAAATTCGCTGCAATATCAGGCGGAAATACCAACCGATAGTCTTGCCATTTTTGCCAGGTCATGACGTCAACGGAAAACTCCTGCAACATATGGACATCAACATTTTCACAATTCAATCCATTGCAGGGTCTAAAATAGTCCGAATAAGCTTTTAATTATCTCGAAGCAGGTTTTTATACCTACATGAGTACATATCTAGTTCCACGGACAGCGAAATTGGAGTTATAGATTTCTTTAAAATGCAGTGCTTGGTTTTGTCCGTGACAATCCCGTTCATTAAATTATTGCAGTGCTTGTTTCTATCAGCGATAATCCCGTTCTCGGTTTAAACCAAGCACACACAGACCAGATAACAATAAAAGGTTCACATATTTGTTTCTCGTTTCAATGAGACATCCTCTTCCGAATTGAAGGGGAATGCGACTCTGCTATCGCTTAATACAAGCACAAGCTGTAGGCAGTTATTGTACACTAATCACATAAACAATAACAAGTCTTTGGCTCGTAGAATCTGATCACGTGATACACACATGCGCCAATAGCCTCCATAGCGTCAGATGGCCCAATCAAAAGCTTTAATTGGTTTGGAGGTAACACTTACCATATTTTCTTCGGATATAGCTCCAAAGCTATTAACATACAACGCTACCTCGACTTTTATAACATCTGAAACAACACATAATAAAACTGTCACAATTTACAGATTATCGTAGCTATTTAAATAACTTTCATTGCTAAAACCAAACGGTTTTAATCAGCAATCTATGGCAGTAGATGCACAATTTATATTAACCAAGTATGTTGTTGCAATTACCCACTCGACAGTGTTGTCAGGCCTGATAATTTTGAAAAGCCGCCAGTGACTAGCCGATGAGACTTGTGGTTTGAAACTTTAATGCTTACACCACCGTCATGCAAGCTTGATTGATTGATTTGTGTTTTACGCCGTGCTGAAGGGTATTTCACGTATATGACGGCGGTGTATTCCAACAATACTTGACACTAGCACAACCAAGATGTGAAGCGTTTCCATAGCGTTTCCTAATCGGATTTGGCTTAAATTACTATCACATGCGACATATTCCTTTATACACCTTGAAGATCATAATGTAACAGCCTTATGTTTGTGTGTGATTTAAGCAAAAACAAGCACGTTGAGTATAATGATATTTGGTATGAAGTGATTGTTTTCAAGTCATTTCGCACTTTACGACACACAATTCGTGGAATAGTATTGATTCCATTCACCTCGTATATATCAGTAGCCCACAGGTATGGCAAGAAAGGTACCTGACATGTTTAATATCATTTGGACTCAAAGAGTTGGTACCAGTGGTCAGTCGGTGGAACAAAGATGGCGGCGATGTTGACATGAATGCACGTGCGAATCAATATAGAAAATTTCATCTGATTGACATTCATTTAACGATTGACAAGACTTTGAAGCAAAATGACAGTGAATGCTCACGTGACAGTCAACTTACTTTTAGGTGGCAACGTGATGAGATCTTGTTGTATAAAAACTTCACTGTAAAAAAAAAAACGAAATCATTAGTAATCACTTTAACATATATTGTCAAACAAGGTGGACAGTATTGTAAAATGACAATCTTGAGTAACATTTCCATCGTCAAAATATAAATTATACTGTGACGTCGTGTAAAAAAATGGTGTAGGCCTATGGATAACACCGCTGTGTATTTATTTTAAACTAGTCTTGTTGGATGTCACGTAGGACTTCTTATGACGGTAAACCCAATGCGGATGCATGTGTTCAGACATGGTTGGATTACCAATGGGACAATTGCCGGTTGAACCACCTTCAACAATAATTTATTTTCATTGACTTAACTTTTAATTTTTCATCATGCAACTATTATATATTTATTAAAGTCGCAGCGCCATCTTGAAGAACACAATTGAAGACTTGCTTGCCGCTGGCGTTGTGCCGAGAACGAATACCGAATCTGTTTACGACATAAGAATGATAGAGACGTCACCACGACATACCATGATAACGTCAATACATCGTTACGACTCTCAGCGATGCTTGACGCTGCAAACTAAGACATTTTTCACAACTACGGGGCAGCAAAATTTTTCCGGAACAGTTCTAAAACGTTCGCTTTTCCTCGGTGACTAAGGGGGTTCCAGTACGCTGTCCTATGCTTGTTCGTGATTGGCCGGGAATATTAGTGGGCGTAAAGTGAATCGTTTTAAAATCTTGCTTAATACCGGTAGCCAAACATGCATGGGTATGTGAGAAAGGGGCATGTATACCAATGCATGGCAATGTATAGGGATATTCCAAAAGCCTATACTCCTGAACAACACGTGTCAAGTGAACCCATTACATTAATTGACATGAAATAAATTGCTATTGATACGCCATTGATTTAATTGGTCATTTACTGAAATGAAATGGCTATGCTATTAAAATGATACCGTGTAACTGGTATGGTCACCGGTCAGAAGCTCGTGAGTCAATCTCCCTGCTGTCCTAGTGACTAATAAAATCCCATCAAAAATCGTGGCTTACCAACCCACGGTGTTATCCCGAAAACAATCTGTTAACTATTACCATCTCTAGCAGTATCGCTAGCCAAGCTTTATGGTAATTGATTTGCATTAAATTCTATACTTAGGTTTTTACATACGCATATTTACAAGGATATATTCTTGACTCTCATCAAATGATTTCGAATTATAAATTTGATATTTGTACAAAGATCTATGTATTTAAAGTCACAATTGAATACTGTGAGGCACATGTACAGGGTATTTGCTGGCCTATGCCGAGTCGTATAAATGAGACCTACATGTTACACATCTCGGTATAGTCGTATAACTTTATTAAAATCTCACCAAATGCGCGGAAAACTAACAAAATATAACGTTATTGTAAATAACCAAAGTTAAAAAATATTTTACACAGCAACAGGATTACATCGAGTTAGTAAGCCTCATAGTAAATAATTATGACGGCAATCGTACTACACCACAGAACAATTGACGGATAATAAGTACATCATAGATTAAGGTTAAAAAAGAAATACAGATTTTAAGATAATTTTCTATTCTGCTTTATTCAAATAATTCTCCGATCAATTCACTGTGTTAATCATCACAGTGAGCTATGATTCTTTACTCTCCCAGTTTATGGAGATATATGTATGTATTTGATCAATTCACTGTGTTAATCATCACAGTGAGCTATGATTCTTTACTCTCCCAGTTTATGGATGAGCTATGATTCTTTACTCTCCCAGTTTATGGAGATACATATATGTATTTGATCAATTCACCGTGTTAATCATCACAGTGAGCTATGATTCTTTACTCTCCCAGTATATGGATATATATATATGTATTTGATCAATTATTTATTATTTATTTATTTAAATATTTTTAAACTTTTAAACACTTTTTATCATTTTTTTTTGTGTTGCAATTTTTACGCCGGCATGCAGTACAGGCACACACTTTGTTCATGCCAAGGCTGAGAACAGTTTTAATATTCCACGAAATCGGCATGTATAATACATGCCCTGATAAGGATTCCCTTTTAAAGCAAAATCGAGTTCATGTCACATGATTACAATTTCCGGTCCAGCAACATTACCACAACAAATATGCACTATTATGTCATAGAAAATTTATCAATTATTTAAATGGATAACACTTGAACACTATTTTCTACTTTGTGATGACATAACTCATATAAATTATTGACATTATAAAGATATAAGCTTGAAGACCAGCTTTTCGTAAGAGGCATATTGCTTATTTTTTCAGATAAAGGATTAGAATCGGGCCGGATTCTGTAAGAAAACAACTTTCCAGATTTACGTCGGTCTGCTTAAATACCGGCACGAACTTGTCGGTATTTTAGTAGCTCAGTATGAGGGTCAAGAAAATTATTTTGTACCCGGTCCAACAAAGAGAGTCTCACAATAAGTAAATTACTTCTGATATTAATGCCGATTCACAGGATAGTCATATAACTTAATTTCATATCAATATAAAGAAAGTGTATTCTATAATCAAGTAGATCAATTGATATCTGTTGCGTATACCCATTTTGCGACTCGGGAGTTTAAAAACAGGCAAACAGCCACGCACACACACGGACACAAAAGAGTACAACAAATCAGTCACTAAACCAACTGATAGCCTTCACTGTGAAATAAGGTCATACATTACCTCCAAGGTGAGTCCATGCCGTCGCCAGATTGTCGCGATACCCTACATGTTCCTAGCAGGGTCAGCAGCGTGAAGAGACAGCGGTGACCGGCAATTTTCATCACTGATTTCTAATATGCTCCATCTGGTCCCACCTGACAAAATTAATAACATAAAGCTTAACTGGACAGAGACTACCTGAATATCCAGCTTACGTAAGGAGGGTGCTGTGGCGGAAGGGATTGAAATGCGCTCTGATCCGATTAAATATCAGGCACTAAACAAACAAGCCTTCAATTAACATATGAATTACAAGCACATAGTTGTATGCAAGAACATCCAATCGTTTTTTTCCCCTGATTTGTGCCGTAGGCCTGGTGAATGTTATAAAACAGCGTGCCAACACAATGGATTATGCAATGTCACCATTCACCAGCAAAACAGTGTTAGTGTAGAAGAAACTCAAACGAGGACAAACATTATATAAAGCTTGGCAAGTTAACACAAGGCGCCGTAAAAATGAGCTGCGTCATGACCCCTGACTTAGGGTCATCACGAGAAGGCCCCCCGATGGATCCATCCGCGACTATTTGTTTAGGGAACCAAAACATATTCCAACCTGCTGGTGTTTATGTCTTTAGAAGTTTGGATTGTTCACGGCATTCTTAATAATTATGTCAATCTCACAGAGACACCTGACCGACACTTAAACCAAAACATGATAAACCTGCTTCACCCTTAGCATATATTATTAACTGTTGTTCGCACGCATCCACTTTGATTTTTTACGGAATAAATTGAAATTGTATAGGTCTATGAAGAAGAGCAAACAGGTGTGGACTGTCATACTCACAATCACAACGTGTTGTAAGCTGACTTCAGTCCTAAAAGATAGAGTAGCGAATGAACGGCTCCACTTGTCCAGCCAATCACCTGGTTGTGATAGTTGGCTTTTGCTTCAAACATAAATCACCGAACACGTAACAAACCCTCATAGCCAGTCGTAGTCTCGCTGTCCTATGTCAGTTAATCGGTCTATCAGTGGCTCTTGTAGCGTTTGACTCTTCTGAGGACACAACATCTACATGTACATTGAATCTACAAACATAGAACAATGTTACTTTGCACTGCATGTGTACATACCCAGACATACACACTTGAGTGTGCGTGTACTAGGGTACTCATCACCATAAAAATAGAGCGCCCAACAGCTTGCGCTAAACTCATTATTTATTAATATTCTCTTTTATTATATGTCTAGGGAAGAGCTATATATCAATTCATAGAAATTCTGCAACTTTACAGTTCGGTCTTTTCACCAAAGAGCAATCTATAAAATGTATGTAGGAATCGGATGCATCTGTGATATTTGAATTTAGCAGAAGCGCTTACCGCTTAGTGTGTAATTGGCACCTAGCACTCCGTTTATATTCCTGGAAATGACACGGTGCATTCTGTTCATTGTTTATCAGACATCAGTCATGACGCTGGCCACTTTGTAATGGGCGGTAGGCTATAGTCGTATAGACCTTAACCATCCACCGGTGGCTATTTTGTAAAATCTCATAAACATATAACCAAGTTACTAAAAGCCTTCACTGCATTGGGTTTAATAAAGCTAAAGCTGTAATCTGCTTCTATCCTACTGACTTCAATGTGGCCCCTGTATATCTATACTCAGTTTTATTGTATTGTTTATGGTAACGCAATTTTGTGGACTAGAACATCTATTTTACCTTAAGAACAGAAGACAAAAAAGCATTTTTTGTGGCCCAATTTTTAAAAAATTCACAAATGTAAGAGGTATATGCCACAGGCTTCTGTGGTCACTAACAGTCCTACCAACTGGCTATAAAATGTGAGGTTATTAAATCTATGTTATAGTGGAATATTTCCGCTCGAATGTGTAAAACTTATTGATCCTTTCTCGTAATTACTACGTGTGTATTGATCTGCTCCGGTATCACAGAATAAATTGTTTTCGGGCCACTGACTCAATTAGGAAAAGAAACTGTTGTTGTATTATTCCAACCGGCTGCGAGCTTTGTTTCTGTGTAACTGTGCTGTTTGACATATGTTATGACATAAGTTCGATTAAAGCGTATTTTCTATACTTGAAAGATTGTACGTTTGTTTGGTTGATTATTGCTTAATAACGTAATTAAAGTTATTTCACTCACATGACGGCGTGACGGACCAATGGGTTGTGAAACCAAAATCGACACCACTGGCAACAAGACAGCACGAATACAGGACAATCACTGAGCATGATACAAATACAGGGCAATCACTGAGCATGATACAAATACAGGGCAATCACTGAACATGATACAAATACAGGGCAATCACTGAGCATGATACAAAATACATCACAAACAGATCGGCTTCGTGTTGCTTCTTAACTCTGAGGGCAACAGGAAGCGACCTCTCAACCCCCCGCTTCTATAGTGGTTGATTGAGATGTGTTATATGCATACCGGTACTCCTCAAACCGATTCGCTTAGATCACATATAAGTAGTTATAATATTGATCTCTGGACATAAAATCCACGGTGCGTCAAAGAGATCCTTTGGAAAACAAAGATAAGAGCTGAAACCCAGTGGCACAAAATAATTCCCAATAATGACATCAACCATATGAAAAATACAAACGGTGTTTTCAACCAAAGATGAACTGTTAACACTGCATACATAGTATCTGCTTCCTATTTTAAGACATTGCATGAAAAGAGATTCTGAAGCTAAAATGCGATAAGTTTTATATTTTACAGAAATAGTTTCTTTCTAGAAGAAAAGAAGAAAAAAACAGTATAGCAAACTGACACATACTGGGCATTCTTAAATAACATTAACGAATATCATTGAGTCTGAAGGAACCCAGCCAGCGAGCCAAGTTGAGAAAATGTATTGATTCATTTCAATCTCATGCATTATGATCATATATCAGCATTAACCATTTCAGCGCAGGCTTAATTGGATTAATCTGATTGATCCACCACAATGTGATCCGCTGCTGGTCTACAAACTCTAATCCGTCTGAAGTGTTATGTAATATTTCATTTCCTCGAAATCCTCGAGTTAAAACTGAGGGATTTAAACTGGCCTTATATGATATCGGTCGAAGTTGTAACGTAGTTAATATTTATGTATTTTTTTTACTTATTTTTAACTTATTTCAGGGTGGACTATGAAACGAAAACTAGTCCCATCTTCTGGTTCTATTCATACGAAACAAGATATTTACTCCATGTGATATAATTACATGCACATTAAAATAAAATTATACAATACTATAGTAGTTTTAGTCAATTTACATCTGATGACGATACAAGCATATGTATCGAAACGTTGTGTTCTATCACAAAACAAGACATAGTTATCCAGAAATTTTATAATTATAATACTATAGTAAATTTAATTCAATGTGCATATAAGTATTATATATACAAATACGCACCATCACAGACACATATGTAGAAAAATAATATTGTATTTGTCACCAAGGTATTCGAACTCGGGTCTGTGGCTGGGATATACACATAAATATATATTTTATAGCACACTTGTGGACAATCTTATTGGTTAATTTATATTTCTTGGAAATATCAGTTTGCTGATTGGTTTATTCTAAACCCATACCCATATATTGCTGTTACATAATTATCACATATGTTGTATACCATATATGGTTATTACTTCTCTCGAGATGTATGTAGATTAACCATAACAACTCAAGGTTAAGATCTATTTAGAAACTTGTATATGTTAGTTTATCCAGAACACGAACTAGTTCATCGATTTTAGTTTATCGACATCCCTGTGTCAGTGCGATTATATATTTTGCAACATACATGTATACACACACACACATGTCAATTTATATATGGGATTTATTGAATGAAAGGTTATCACAGAACAACCATAGAGACAATTTACACGTCAATATAAAACTTGACATGCAAATATGTCGGCCTTTCACAATATGGGTCAAGGTTAAATACTAACAATATTCTACATATTTAAATTAATTACATTGAATTTTTGATTAAAAAAGCAATCTTAAGACACTTTGGTCATAATATGCCTTTTTATATTCCTGTCTTATTTTATGTTATTAATTCATACGAGTTTGCTCAAGTAAATCTATAGAAGCTGAGAAACGCCATCGTGTTTGGTCATCGTATTTTGTTTTTTATACCTGCCTAAAATGAATGTTTCTGCATGTCCTTCATACAGCGACCCTGCTGACGTTAATCTATGGAAGCCGATGAATACTACCGTGTTTGGTTAGCTTTTGTTTTTAGAATGACTCTTCACGTTCTTTTTTCTTCGTGAACTGGTAGGTTTTATTCTAGTCTACTTCATTTTTGTTGTTGGTATTGACATGAGTATTGACATGAGTTAAGACAGGGTTCACCATCATAGATTTTAAGTGCAATAATCCAGGCGACTCTTCTCGGCTTTTTAAAGGCAATTCTTCACTATCAGGTGCCAGGTGCCGAAAGGTAGATCACTACAGGAACATTTAGGATAAAGTTACAAGACCAAACAACTAAAATTAACCGTGGTCATGACCAGATAGTGAAGCCGAACTGTTGTCAAATTATACTCGCTTCGCTACCTCGACAGCTGCTACGCGAGTTGGCTTTATCGGTAACCATATACATATTGGTTTTAAACACTTGAAGTTATAAAGTTAGTAATTTCTGAATACACGTTAATTACAAACACAACAAACACCCACCTTTTAACAGTGGTATCGTTTATCGATTGAATCGCAGACAGGAAGGAAACACCGCGTGGACAACATGACATACTTTGTTGTGCATGTATTTGTTTGCTTGTAAAATCCATAACCTTTTGATGGCATTCAAGATGAATGAGATTGAATCGATGGCACGTTTTGACATCAGAAATTAACAGGCACACAATGAATTATTCAACAAGGTTTATTGACAATTTGTAGACGAACATTTATCAGCCGGCATTAAACACTTTACAATCGATTGTATTTTTTATATATATATATATATTTTATTATATAATCGTAGTCATATTTCTTTCTGCAAACAAGATCAGCGCGTGCTTCAGAAATAAAAGAGACATACAAATAAAACAATCAAATGGCATTGGGTCGGTTATTGATTTTCTAATGCTCTCTTCAGTATGACTTACATCACAGAACAACAACGCAAACATCACACCATTGGCATAGGCAGGCTTGGGTTTCTCAGCTCTACGCTAGCTTATTGTGTACTTATGTGCAGTTTGCACCTAAACCAGTAGTTGGAAAGTCTACAGGGCCATTTTCAAGGAGTTTGTAACTTTTATACAAGTCAGTTACTTTTGAATGTCCATATGTGTTTTGAAATCCAAATTATTGTTTAGATAAAACCAGTGGCTATGCATAGGGGAAGATAGGTGGTGGCACTTGCCCTTCCGGGAAATTGTATTGCCCCCCTCCCTCGCTCCAGTTTGCCCACTTCCCCACACCACCTATGGAAACATGCGTACATGCCTATATATTAATGATAAAAATAACATTTCCTAATATGTGATGTTATCACATTTGTGTAATGTTTAAAGAGAAGTCTATATGGTTCTGCCCATCTTACCATTGAAAATAATCAATATCTCTGTACCAGTTATTATGTTTTAGAAATGCTAGTTTTATATTGCGAAAAAGGCACAGAATGGTGCCTGCAGCTGTGTTAAAACTTGAGACCTTTCGGGGCCTGAGCGGACCCTGAACCCACGCTTCTTTTTTCAAAACGCCTGTGGATGAGCAACATTATAACAAACTCTGCCAATAACTGATCTGGTGGAAAAAGCTGGTCGGACAAGCAACATCCTCACATATATTTAGCTAAAAACGTGAGACTTACAATAATAGGCAATAAACAAAGAAAGAAGACTAACTATATATAAATATATATATGACGAAAAAGTCCAAGAATTAACACGCATTCGGGTGAGTAGAACGCGAGAGCTTCCGGGGTCTAGGTGGCCCGTGTGACCTCGCCTCACTGGTTAGCCGCTTTAATTGGTTACCATCCCTCACCATTCCGTATACACACATACATGTCATCTGATATTACCATGATGTATACCGATGATCGATCTATACCATGATTATACACCGAAACAAAAAAAAAAAGAAAGCATCTCCTGGCTTTTATGGAAATAAAAGCCCACACACGCTCAGATTAAGTTTCCACTTTACTTGCCCACCCCTCCCCAAGAATTGTTTGTCCTGCCGCATAAAACTAAAGCTATATGCCAAATGAACTGGAATAGAGTTATTGAAACTATTGTTTAATCTACTTAAACGTCACTTAACCTAGAGCGATGAGTCTGGGGGTGGGGGGATCGATCACTGCAGAAACTTTACTTCTTGTAATCAAAAAGATTGACTAGATAATTTTTATTTGCGTCAATTCCGCAAAAGCCTGAGCTCTAAAGCTGAGTTGACAGACTGTGTTATCCTGTTAACGATATGTTTGTCATTCTACTATCCGTAATTGGAATATACGTTTTTCATTATTACTTGTCATTTTAAC
>JAVFBX010203225.1:0-12472 GCA_034783855.1 Mopalia kennerleyi | reverse complement strand
ATTTATTCATATGGGCGCATAACAACACAGCTGCTGAAAGAAACCACCTTCAGATCCATAAGCAACACCACACATTTGGATTGCCAAAAGAGGTGAGAGTCTTTAGTTTTCATTAGGATTGATTGGTAGATTGATGCTTTACGCCGTGAAGCTTAGCGTAGTAGTAAGCGTGTCCGCCAACTAATCCTACGTCGATGTACTGTCCATGGGTTGGAATCTGTAGGAAGATCTCCACGTCACTAAGCCACACAATGTCTCCTTGGCAATGGCGGTGGCGTTGTTTACGAAGTTTCTATATTAGTTTATCGAGGGACAGTGTTGAATGGACTATCCGTGGGCAAATAAGTGAATTACTCTTTGAATATGTTGTTAAACCCCAATCTAACAAACTAACAAACTTTTCTTCAGAACTTAACGTGTTTGACGAAGATGGAAGTTTGATTCAATACCCAACGTGTGCTTTTTCACCGACTACACCAATGACGAGCTTCGCCCAATCAGCAACAACAACAGCACTTCAAGACAACCCAGAGAGTTCTACTCTGCCAATCATGAATACAATGGTAAAAAAATGCAAAAAGTATAAGCATAGCAATTGTCATTCTGTCAAATGTGCTTGTTCATTGCATTTGTGTTAATAACTACTAACTCAACGTAACCAGTCTAAAGCGAATTCTTTTGCTAATTGAGACATAACTTTAATGTTAAATAATACTGGTTCTAGCAGAACTCAGAGGTACATGTAAATTTAAATGTTTATAAAAGTGACAAAATAGCCCGCATAAACTCTGTCCCTCTGAGCTTACGCCATTTTCTGTACATCAGCTAGACATATTTCTTCGACTGTCTGCTGCTCTTGATACATCTATCAGCGCACCTTTTCGAGCGACGCATAAGTCAAACGCTGTTGTCAACCGATAGCATTTCCAGCATATGTCAATGACCAGTTAGGCTATTTTAAGGGCGAGGAAGGTCTGTTTGTTTGTTTGGTTGGGGTTTAACGTCACACTCAAGGGTATTTCACTTATATGACGACGGATTGTCTACTTCTCAATGTTCCTTGTCCCATAACGGTGGAAAACCGAGAGGAAACCTCGTAAAAACCACCCCCGCGATTGCAGGAGTCACATCTTGTGACTCACTCATATATCTGAGGGTCGACAGACGGACTCGATCCCGTGAACGGTACATCGAAGTAGGATTTAGAAAGCGCACTCGCTAACCACTAAGCCACAGCCGCTATCGGCGAGGATTGAGAGTGTTTTATTTAATTATAATCACAGATTTATTATTAGACCGTGATTCCGTGAAATAACCGCCGGAGGGAAGTTAGCCCGATTGAGCTTTAGTGGTTGCGTTTTATAGTGTTCGTAATTATCTCGATAGTCATTCAGTGGTCAGATGAAGAATCGGATTAGCTTTTTGATTGGAACCAACCTTAATGGTCCTCTACTGGTACTATCGCTGGTTAGCGCGCAGCGACTTTTCCAAGCTATAGTACTTCAACACTAACAGACACACGAGCACTATTATACTGAAGCTGTTTGCCGTTTTGCAAATTGTATGTTCCTCCAATTTATCAACTGTACTGTGGCTCGAAACTCACCCCCTTTTAAGCAGAGAGTGCCATATATTAAACAGTACAGCTCAAAATTACATGTAAATGGACATCTATTTTAAGGAAGTTACGTCGTAATTGACTTTCAACTCATATTGGTCCATATTAATTTAAGATATAGCATCAGCTGGATTAAAATTTAAAAAAATACAAATTTAGCTTTAATTAAAACATAAAGGTCCAATCTCTCTCATGTAAAATCGAGAGAGATGTAAATGAACGATGGAGTTGATGGATCGACATATTACAGTAGAATGGTCGTAAGAATGTAAGTGATGTATAAGATTGATCGAATAAGTATATGTAGATTACTAAGATTAGTGAGACGAGTGATAGGGTAGAATGGTCGTAAAGTATGCCTTGATGACTGATAGGTTAGATTGGTTTTAATGTATACCTTAGTGAGTGAGATAAGTGATAGGGTAAATTGGCCGTTATCTATACATTGATGAGAGTAGTTTGGTCGTATAGTATACCTTGATGAGTGGGATGAGTGATAGGGTAACTTGGATGTAAAAGTAAACTTGATGATTGCGATGAACGATTGATTAAATTGGTCTTAAAACTATATGTTTATGAGTGAGATGAGCGAAAGGGTAGATTGGTTGTAAAATATACATTTATGAGTAAGATGAGCGATTGGGTAGATTGGTTGTAAATTATAACTGGGTGAGTGCGATGAGTGATGGGGAATATTAACGTAACTTTTACCTTGATGAATGTGATCGGGGATAGGGAAGATTGGTCATTATATATACCTTGGTCAGTGTGATGAGTGATTGGATGTTAATGAGGTAGATTGTTCTAAAAGTTTTTAAAAAATGAGTGCGTTGAGTGATCGGGCAGATATACCGATATGCGTGAAATGAGAGATAGGGTGGATTAGCCTAAAATATACACTGTTGAGTGAGATAAACAATATATCTGAATGAGTGATCAGGTAGATTGGTTATAAAGTAGACCTCGGTGAGATCGGTAATTGATGGGGAAGATTGGTCGTAAAAATATACCATATTGAGTGGGATGAGTGATAGGATACATTGGTCGTGAAGTAAACCTTGGATGAGAGATGACGTAGATTAATGGTAAAACCATACCTTGATGAGTGGTATAGGTTATAGAGGTAACAAAATATACCTTAATGAGTAAAAGGGTAGATTGATGACCCTAGCGATCGGGTACATTGGTAATATGAAAGTACTTTGATGAGTGACATGGTTGATACGGTAGAGAGGTAGTTAAACCATTCGTTGTTCTTTTTTTTCCAGCTATTCATGAGTGACCATGTACAGGTCAACGTCAAGCCTTTAGGTAAGTTCACGGATTTATCTGATCTGATGTGGTAGCAATTGTAGTAGGCTAGATGAACAAATGTGATGTGTAGGCGATTTTGTTTTTTTGTTTGGTTTTTACCCCTCGGCCAATTTTGGCCTAGGGGTATTGTCGTCATCATGTACGTCCGTCCGATAACTCCAAAACAAAATCAGGTCCACCGAATTTGGATATGTTATGTGTCTAGTGAATTGTGGGAAGCCAATTTAAATTCTACGTTCTCGTCAAACGATTTATGGAGTTATGCCCCCTTTTAAACTTTTTTCTATACCATGATCCGTTAACACGATAACTCCAAAACAAAATAACGTAGGGACACCAAATTTGGATATGTCGTGTATCTAGTGAATTGAGGGAAGCCTATTGAAATTGAGCGTGCTCGTGAAATAATTTATAGAGTTATGCCCCATTTTCAACTTTTTTTCTATACCTTGATATCTCGGAAATGAAATCACATAGGTCCACGGAATTTGGATATGTTATGTGTCTAGTGAATTGTGGTAAGCCAATCAAAATTCTACATTCTCGTCTATCGATTTATGGAGTTATGCCCCTTTATCAAATTTTTTGTCTACAGTGATAATTTGCTGTCATCGGAGTATCGATTTAAACAGTGAGTTTAATTAAATGGTTTTGAAGAATTTTTAGGCAATATTTCTTTTAAAGAGAACAACAATATATCTTTATTAAGAAAGATTGTGATTTTTCTTCACTGATTCTGCTGTAATGCTATTTCTAGATTTATGTTGTATAAAAAAAATTGCTGATATATACGATAGAAGATCTCAAATAAGTAACCCAGAGATATCAAATTTATGAAACTCTGGAAGTAATTTTCATTTATTCGGAAGCTTTGGCGAGGAATAAATGAAGATTACTTCCCGAGTTTCATTAATTTGATATCCGGGTCACAAATTTGATATTTTATTTATCCCATAAATGCCTTTTTGTAGCAATTTTAATCAGAAATCAATATATATTTTCGCTTCGTTGTGGAGAGAATCGAGTAGCACGCTTTGGTACAAAACGCATCTGGGTCAGTGTAGAGCTTCCATCAGACTGATCAGCACCCGCGGAACAGAAAAAAGTGCCAGTTGAAATGCAATATTTATTAAACTTAACTATGATGTAAGAGTATAACAGATTCGTTTTAGCTCGACATCAAACAGTTAGTCTTGATCCATGAAGAAAGCATAAAAAAGACAAACTGCAGGTCAGCCATGGTCGTTTGGAACAGTGCAGACGCAATTTGCAAGTTGTAAAATAAAAAGTCTGTTTACATGTAGGTTGTAGCTTTTCATTGGTTAAATTGTGTCAATGAACAGAAAGTGACCAATCAGAGTGTGAGAAGCTGTATCCTCTGTGTGGAAATATGAAATAAATCTATCATGGCTGAATTAAACTGAAATTTACTTATTAATGATTGATTGATTGATTGATTATTGTTTTACGCCACATGTACTTAATTATGGGATAAACCATGGTATCTAAATGGATTTCACCTACTCCCAGTGAGGATGGCTTGTTGAAAACCACATGTTCATTTAATGTCTACAACATACCCCATGAGGGAGCATGTTTCATTGACTAAAACCCTTGTTTATACCTGGACATTTTGTGACATGGGGGTATGGGGTCCATCCTTGTCAGATAGACCATGTGGATAATGAAACCATAGATTGGTTATATTGTTCCGGACTCTTTTAAATCTGGGATAACAATATACACTTACAGGGTTATATAACAGTAAGTTTGAACCTTGAATTGCTGATGATATTACAAACTTTCTCTGGCGAGATGCTATATCGATGTACAAGCAGAGAGACAGGGGTGTTACTGGATTTCATTCTTTAATATATTCATTTTACAGCTGCTTTCAGAAATAAAAAGACTTAAGTACATATAAACGATTGTCTTAATTCCGTAGAAAGTATTATTATAACTCAGAGAAAATCAAGCAAATAGCATATTGATGTATTTTTTATTTATTTTTTATCAAGTCATTGCGGGGCGTGAATGGATTCAATAAGACTTGTTTTTTCACCTAACTGACATTGAATATCAGTAGAGGAAAAGTTAATGCTCGTTCTTTTATTTTCACATTCCGCATATGTCAAATATTTGACGGACCTTTAAAACAACCAAAAAAGTATTAAAGGAGGGGGACTCTAATGAACTATCAATCACCATAGTAATTAATGCACATGTATATTGACAACTGTCAAGCTCACCATTTTTCCGAATGCTTTATAGAAACGGATGAATGAGAACAATATCGAGTACCTTATTTTATGTGGATTGGGCCCTAAGAAGGCAGGGCTTAACATCCCTGTATATTGTAATCCCAGGATAATACACATTGTCTGCTTCAGGACCCGATGAATTTTGGAGCAATATTACGCAGTGCTTACATGTTTGGTGTGAGCAGAGTTCTCATGACTTACCTCAACAGGTAAACTATACTACTTACCACTAATGTAGAAGAATAATGTAAATTAAAAATTAAAATTCGGTTACTGAGGAAAAGAAAACTCTCTGGGGGACAATGACTTCCATGTAAACTATGCGTTAAAGAAATCAGCTTTAAACAATTTTTATACGCCTGATGAAAATCGGTCATATTATGGCTCCAACCAGTTATCGCAGCAGAACTAGAAAACTATAAAGCCAAACTTTACGAAACTTGGTAGGCACATTAACTGTAGTTGTGCCTTTTGCTATTATGGATTCATCATTTTAAAAATCAGTCCATTTGTCTGTCTGTCGTGCCATTGTTTGAAATGTACCATGGTTACCCCACGAGGGCGTATGTTGGGTTTACTAAAACTCTTGTTATGAAATATTTTGTGTTTAGTTTGTAACCTAATGACTTATTGATGTATATAGCGGCAGCAGCATCAGAAGTGTATAGTTTGGTTAAACTTGGCTGCACCCATAGATCTGATGAAACAGGTATTCAAACCCTGTTAAATCCTTAACAGGTACCCATACATTTGACTAACAAGGTTTAACACAAGCAGAACAAGCCAGATTTGTTTTCCCCTTCTTTGAGGTTCATTCACACAGCCATAGAATCTTTAAACTGGGCAGATGTTCCTGCTGTACTTAGGCCAGTTTTGCGAAGTGCTGTACAACTTAATAAGCTATTAGTTTAATGTACATCAAACCAGGTTGAAGGTCTACCTCTTATCTGCTTTTACCGCTTTAATTCAGCATTTTTCTAGCAACTGACCCCTGGTGCCCTCTGACCTTACCTTTGTACAATAAATCATGAACATTTTGTTATTGTTACCAGCTGTTCGTTAACCCCCGTCGTATCAAAAGCTAGTGCAGGTGCTATGGAGATTATGGACTTACACAGTGTTAAAGAAGACATCCAAACATTTCTCAAAGTAAGCATTTTAAAAAAGTGGCAATTTTTTTCTTCTCACAATTTAATGATATGATTTGTTGTTTTATTTGGTCATTAAGTCAATCAATGATTTAGTCTAAATCATTTACAGAACTGTCTTCTGTATAAAGAGGACAACATCTTCAAATGCTGATAACCCGTGGCATGGTGCTCTCAGAGCTAACAGTGAACAGGAAGCCGATCTGCTGTATTGCATCCTGTCGTTGGCTGGCATGTCATCATATAAGTGAAATACCCATGAGTAAGCCCCAATGAAACAAACAAACAACCTTTGTTGGCAGTGGTGTCGAGGGTGGTTTCTTCGCCCATTGCATGGGCTGACACATCGTCATATGAATCAAATAACCTTAACTTCCGGGACTGTTTCAGCCCCAGTTAAACATTCAAACAAACCCTCTCTCTTCAGAGGCATCAGGAAACAGGCTGGACAGTATTGGGTACAGCCTCAGGCAACAACAACATAACGGGTCCTGTGATAGATGACAGTACTAATGTGGAACATGTTTTTAGTTTACCCGAGTATTCAGATATTAAACCAGTTCCCATCCAAGACTATTCCATGGCAAAACCTACAATATTGATTATTGGTAAGTGAAATGTCACCCATACCAATCTAATGTTCAAACTAAAGAACTATTCATAAATCCTTATGTTCATTTCACTGTGTACTGGATTTCTGAGAATGTATGTCAGAACTATTCTCTTTTCTTAACAGGCAATGAAGGTTCTGGTTTGCCCCAGTCTGTGTTAGGATGTTGTGATGAAGTAGTGTGTGCTGAAGTGGCTCCAGATGCCAGCTTCCACCAGTCTGTGGATTCTCTCAATGTGTCCGTAGCAACAGGTGTGTTGGATATTTCATTGTAACAGTACTGTAGGCTGTATATCTTATGCTGATGTTTGAATGTGCGTAAGCAACTTAGAACCCACAAAACTTAGAAAAAAAAAGTCTGTTTTTTACGAAATGGCCACCTTTAATTATTCATCAAGCAACTCTCTCTTTCAGGGATTGTCCTTCACTCCTTGATGTTGAAAAGAAAAAGGTGATTGATAAGAGGATGACCCACTCAACGAAATGAAGATTAGCCACCCAATGAAATGAGGATGGTTGTCCCATGATATACCTAGTTTAGGGGGAACCCCTTGCTAGAGACAAGAGTGCAACTGTTTCTCAGCAAGAGAAAAGAAAAATGGCAACTCTCGATAGTTGCACCTCCGATTCTTCGGGCGATGAATTTGAATTTAAAGGGTTTGCTGTCAGATATCGAGGTATCAGATATATTGGACACTGAATCAATACAAAGGACTTTCGACGATTCTACCAACGATGAATCTCTGACGATCGGGAAACCATTGACTGGTCAGATATATTTATGCCCGTCACCGTCCATCAGTTTACTGAGGCTGCTCGATCGAGACCTGATTTACTGAACTATTTTGATGTGGAAACTGCCACACCTTTTGATTTATATTCTTTGCTTCTTAAACCGTTGATGATATCAGAAATAATTGTAATACAAATAATTATGCTGCTGGAAACTAGAAATGGAGAGTAAACCCCTCAAATGGAACGCAGTTTCTGACGATGAAGTGAATGCCTTTTTGGCCCTTAATATTTTTGTGGGAGTTGACGACAAGCCACAACATGACATATATTGGTCGTCAAATGCGTTTATAGTGAATCCTGGGTTTAAATCCGTAATGACCTGCAATAGGTATGAAATTATCAAGCTTTTTTCATGTGAGTGACAGGTCAGGCAGGGGAAAACAGTCCTGACGATAAACTACATCAAGTTCGGCCAGTATTGGATCATGTCACCAAAAATTTTAATGATAATTTTCATTAAATCGCGAGAACTCTCCATCGGTGAAGGCATGGTTGCATTCAATGGTCGCCTTAGCAACAAACAATATTTATCCTCTAAATTAACCTGTCAAGCGAGGCATAAAAGTTTGAATGCTCACCGATTCAGAATCGGCAATCCGCATACCTGTACAATTTCAATGTTTACCTTGGTAAACTGAATGTACATTCTGAAAAGGGATTGGGATAAGATGTCATTAAAAGTTTACTAAAAGGTCTTGAGCACAGAAACCACCATGTGTTTTTTGATAACAATTTTACTAGCGTTCCTTCGATAAGAGATTTGTTGCAACAAGGGATTTATTCCGCAGGTACTATGCGTACTAACAGAAAAGAGTGGCCTAAACAGTTTAAAAAAGTTTTTAAAAAAAGCCTTGAGGTGATAGCAAAATCCTTCAGGCTTATAATTTGACAGCCACGGTATAGCAAGACAAAAAGCAAGTAAATTGCCTTAGCTCTTTGGGTGACCCTGGAGACATTCGTACTGCATCCCAACAACAGGGTAGACGGCTTGACAATGTTACAATCCAACATTCAATCTACTGCTATAATAAATTCATGAATGGGGTAGATAAGCATGACCAACTACGCATGTGTTACAATGTCGGAAGAGAATCCAAGAAGGCCTGGAAATATCTGTTTTTCGTTTTGGTAAATTGTGCTCTTGTCAATGGTTTCACAATGTTAAAAAAAAATCTAAAAAAATCCTGCGAATAAGAAAAGATATTCCCAAAAGTATGAATAAGAAATATATACACAATATAAAAGGAACAATCAAAATACACTCCCTAAAAAAAAGATTCCATAAAATGTACAAAATGTGAATTCAATTGTGTAGTCAGTTCTTTTTCTAAAACAAGAAATTATTTGTAAGTAAATAAACATAAAATAATTATAAAATGCATGATTATTTTAGAATTTGAGGGAAGAAAATAAAGCCACAATCATACTGTACAGATATGTTTTGTCACCGAATGACAGTTTCTCTTTATCAGTATTGCTTATATATTTGATGAATAATGAAAGAAAAGCAACAATTAATAAATTCAGATTATCAGCTTTATTTCTCTTTCTTGGTCATTTCTTCATTTCCTAACCACTCCCCCATCATTTAGCAGTTTGAAAATTCTCTACCATTCCTCCTTCGCAATGCAGCTGACTGCTGCATTGGGCAGAGCTGTCAGGCAGAGAAGCAATCTCTCAGCCAAGGGTAATGGGAGATAACTCAGTCTATAGCCTGCAGTGCATTTGGGAAAGAGAAGGGAATCCAGATAGATGTTCAATCTGAGGATAACCAACCCACTGAAACCATGAAAGATAAAAAATTTTATTTATGTGAACTTGATAGGATAAAATCACAATTACAGCTCATTGGTGAGCATCCCTGCAAGGTGAAAATACACCTCTGAAAAACTATGATTCTCTGATGGTTGACAGGAATCAACTCCACAATCTCAAGTTGTCTGATAACCAACTCAGCAGAGTGTACACTGTAGATCAGTTTGCCAAGTACCCATCATCAGGAGGCCACAACCTGTCCAACATGAAGCTCTGCTGTCCAAAACCCCTCGGCTTGGCAAAGATCACAAGAAAGTGATAGTGTCCTGACCGTACTCAAATAAATGACAGAAAGGATACTGCTCCTTTTATCACCAAAGTATTTGGTAGAAGATTGATGTTTACAAGAGTTTTAACTAGTGTTACTGTGTAAAAAGAAGGGGCTTTGGCTTAAGGGGCCTCCAGGAGCATTTTGGGAAGGATTATGCATTTTAAAGTGGTACCCGTGTCCCTGGTCACATACATGTATGAAAGCACATCTTTTTTGCTAATTTAAGTGAACTTTTACCTATTGATAGTATAATGAACATACTAAAATAAATGACAAAAAGGATACTGCTCCTTTTATGACCATAATATTTTAATAGGCTTCCCAGAATTCACTAGATACATAATATATATAAATTTCGTAGCCAAATGTGATTTTGTTTCAGAGATATCATAATATAGAAAAAAGTTGAAAAGGGGGCATAACTCCATAAATTCTGTGACAAGCATACCTAATTTCGATAGGCTTCCTACAATTCACTAGATACATAACATATCCAAATTTGGTGGCCCTACATGATTTCATGTCGGAGATATTGCGGTAATGGACAGAAGTACATGATGACAACAATACCCCTAAGCCAAAATTGGCCGAGGGGTAATAATACCATGATAGGTGACTAAAACTAGGATCGAATTGCAGAGGACTGACATGTGTTTTTGTCAATGCTATAGCCCAGTATGCTATACAAAGGTACACCATAGCCCCCTAGCTTCTTAGCGTTGGACTGTATTAGTAAACAAAATACATTACTTAAAACGTTTATGAAACATACTTATTTGGCTTTTCCAAACAGACTGGCTGAATCTACTTTTCTTATGATACTGCCTAGAGATACCATGTAGAGTTTACTCAACATATTCCTCCTCGTGTTATACACTAATCTCAAACCAGAAAACATTTACTTCCGTTCATCTTCTCTGCGATACTGTGTCGCCACAGGACAGCTTGCGCCCTTAGAATTACAGAGTTCTAACTGACATTTTGAGAAAATTGCTTGCAACGTTCAATTGCTACTTGTGCTCACCTAACTGAAATATGAGCTGAACTCTTATTGGACCTCTAAAAACTTCCTTCCTGGCTAAGCCAAAGCCTCATTGATGGAAAGTTGCAGATAGAACCCTGCTATTTTGAAGAAGGTGCCCACTAGTGAATTGAAACTTTGCAATTCTGTTGTGGACATAAGACCGACGAATTTGACATAACACTCTCCTGCTAGTAGTAAGACCTTGGTAATCACAATATTATCCACTTTTAAACTCATTTTTGACCAAAATGTTAGTTAGAACCCTGTAATTCTAAGGTCGCAAGCTGTCACTTCCTTATTCTCCTTATTTCAGTCATATGGTGAAAATTGCTGTATCTTGGAGAACCTTAAATAGTCAAACATCACAGGACAGTTTATCCGGGTATTTCACTAAACTTGCATGGCTCTGAAGTAAAATGCCCCAGATAAAATGTGACCAGGCACGGTGACTTCAGTCACCTTAACAAGAATACACACCATCAAAGACAATGCTTAAAAAACTCTGCTTGGTTGATTTGTTTGATTGGGGTTTTACGTCGTACTCAAGGGTATTTCACTTATATGACGACGTGCCAGCCCAATGGGTGAAGGAAACCAACCACAACACAAACAGATCGGCTTACTGTTCCCCTCTAGCTCTGAGAGCACCAGGGCAACACGAAACTCCCTCCAACTCATCACCCTATAGAAGAACATTGTAGTTTTGTGGAGCGAATCAAGCAGTCAGATTCTTGAACAGGCCTCTTGTTTGACATAAGCCACTGCACTTGACAGTTAGTAAAGACAACGGAGGTAACTCAAGTCTTAATAAAAGTGTGGACAAAATCACAGTTGTATTGCCAACTCCTAAATCAACCCACAGACTCAAATCCTGAACTTTTTAACAGGCGAGCAGGTCACTTGCCCAGTTTTTACCTTTCTCTGTAAGAAAGATCGAAAGTATTCTGTTTATTTGGTGTTTTAAGTCGACTAAAAGGTATTTCACTTATATGACGGACTGTCCACTTCACACTGTTCCTTGTTTAAATACCTTGAAAACTGACAAGAAACCTTGTAAAAACCATACCTGTGATTGCTGGAGCAACATTGAGTGACATACATGTTTACCTGATGGTTGATGGGCGTACTTGTGCCAGTGGACGGTACATCAAAGTACGATTGGTAAGCTCAAAAAATGAAGATTAACAGTATTTTCATTATTTTCGGGTAACACTTTCTTAGTTTGAACAGATTCTAGTTCAGAAAATCTTCCAGGTTGAAACCCGTCTGGGAATCGAACCCACAACCCTCAAAGTTAGGCACCGGATCGCCAGCAGTAAATGCCGGCAACCTAGACCACTCAGCCTTCTACAAAAAAGAAGGTTAGTCAGCTGGAGTCTAGGTAGCGGACATTCACTAGAGTTAATTATATGTATTAACAGACTAGTGTTTGTTTGTTTGATTGGGGTTTAACAACGAATTCAAGGGTATTTCACTTATATGACGATGTGCCAGCCTAATGGGTGAAAGAAACCACCCTCGACACCACTGGCAACAATCAAAGACAGGACGGGACAAATACAGGACTATAACAGGACGCAATGCAGACACCACAAACAGATCAGCTTCCTGTTCCC
>JAVFBX010203214.1:0-12472 GCA_034783855.1 Mopalia kennerleyi | reverse complement strand
CCGTTGCATCAGCAGACTTGTTATGTCGAAAATCGAGTATCAGCAGCAACTTCAATATTACCCTTGGCAAAGAATTGAGTAGACGTTGCAAAACTGATGAGTTGTTTAATATTTCGTCTTGATTAGCTTATTTTTTCCTTTAATACGCCTTTCTCGGCACGAGTAACATGATACTCTCACAACGTATTAAATATATTATTCATCGGTGTTAAACGCGGTACTTTTGAGTATATTGTTGCCGTTTTAAGATTTCGTTGAACAGCAATAAATATTAGCATTGACATATCCGTGATATACTTACAAAACAATTCTCCCCCACCGCTGAAATCATGATTTCCCTGAAGCTCTCCCTCACAAGGGACATAACCTGATTATGACGCTTGCCTCTTTTTTTGTAACTTCATCTAGGAGAGGGGTTTAGTGTAAGCCTGAATTTTATTATTACTAGACAAAACAAACGGATTCTTGGAACAAATAACTAGTTGTTAGTGAGTATTGTTTTTGGCTGCGATCATTGCCGTTGAAGCTGACACGCCGTCATTGTGAAATAATTTTAAAAATTCGTAAAAAGATTATTAAAATAAACTAGCTAGTAGTAAGTGAACCCTCTCTGTGTCACATTTATATATCGTCTCGGAGGTTACGCCTATTTCTTACGTTATGTTTTGTCTGATTGCATTGATGTCGAATTTCGCCCGTCGTGACATGTGAAATTACCCTAAACGCTGTGTGAAATGCCAATCAAAAATAAAGATTTATATTGTTGTATGGTAAAACAATGCATTCAATGTTAATGAGTCATCGTTAAAAGACGCAAGCACATTATCAATAACTCTTGGCCGCTAACAAAAAAACCTGTAATTTTTTATCTTTGCCACCCGGGATTCGCTACTTGCGTATTCCCTGATGTATGACTTGGAAATAAAATTGACTGTATGAAATCTGTCTTAACTGTCCCATTTGTTAGCTGTAGGGTAATGTCAACCTTAATAAGCGTATTCATCATCTCAGGCCGAATATATTCAAGAATGCTGTCAGACAATACCACTTATATTACCTACGGTAATGCGCTCCGATAATATGAAATGGAAATGAAGTTTTCAGTAGTTAGAGAGACAAATGAACCTGTCTATGAAAAATGGTTTGTCTCCCTAATTTGCCATCGAAGACTTCATTTATTGTTTTCAAACCAATCAAACGGAATTGGTATCGGAAGCTTCAAATGTAAATGACATGGACTTCGTGGAATGCTATTCAAATGTCCTCACACAAAGTGGTAAATAGTTATGTTGAGATGTAAATACAAGCTGTCCTATTTTGCCGTAAAGAAGCAGCGTCATTTTGTGGCGTACCGTCATCGCTAGGAACCTCCGTATTCTTATATGGTAAGTAACGTGTCCATGGATGATACTATCTTCACACAAAACAGGTCTTTACTTATCTACTAGAAAAAGGATTGTCTGTGTCCATATAGTTTATTTGTTTCAGTCTTTACAGTATGGCCGTCTATTCTGAAAGTCTGATAGTTCCCTTATATAAATATATAATGAATGTTAATCCTAATGTTAACTTTATAGTGGGAAGGTTCTATAGCATCTGTAGACAATTTCGTTTAATATTTTATGAACATCGCTTACGAAGTAGAACGAGTTAATTACTTTTTCTAAAACCCCAATTTAGACATAACGTTTTTTATCATGCTTCAGAATATGTTACATGGAACTTTTGTTTCTCTAGTAGTTTAATTATTTAAATTATAGGCTGACAAAACAGCTTCAGAGTTAGCGACCTCGTGCTGTGTCTGTGCAGAAGTGGGAGCAAATGTCCTAGTTCAAAAGCCCTCAGGCTAAGGGTAGTTTGTTTGAAGAGTGGCAATGCTGTCTCGACTTAGCACTGGGGGGGAAATGAACTTTCCAACTTTAATGAAATGCTTCACATCTTGGTTGTGCTAGTATCAACTATTGTTGGAATACGCTGCCGTCATATAAGTGCAATATCATTAAGCATGGCGTAAACACCAATCAATCAATCAGAGTTCAATAACTCAATAATGACCCCAATGGTACCAGTTATATGGGAGTTGTCTGTGGATGTTGTTTTGGTTATCTAATTGCACAGTCGGCAAATTATTCTGTAACAAATCATTTAATTGATTGATTTGATGGTATTTATCAGCGTGCTAAAGTGTATTTCATCTTTTTGTCGGTGTGTTCTCTTAACATAAAGAAGTTAAACTAACACAAGCATTATATGTAAGTTGATTATGTTAAATATGTAAACCATAATGATTGTTCCTATATGGCTAAATAAACCTTTCTAGGCAATCTGGTTATTTTACTGGTTTCGATATTATTCCCATTCTCTTCTAAATTTGTTGATGTACCTCACGACATCGATCAATAATGATTTTTACGATACAAAAAATAAGCTATCAAACTCATAAAAGATCCCGATATAAAGCCTGCCGCACACGAGCGATTCTCCGTCGGCGACTAATTGCAAGAGATTTTATGTTGGCGACAGCTTTTGCCGCACATGGAGCGATTCTGAGTCGGCGATTCTTCTAAAGTCAGCTGGTAATAATACCACGTGACCAACACTTGGCATGACTTTTTTTTAAATGACTTTCATTGGAAATTTCATAGAAATTTTTGCTTTTGCAATAAAAGCACAGGCGACAGAGCTAGTTTATTATACATGCGTCAATAATTTTTAAATGTTAATCATGTAACTCTATCACGGTTACTGATTGGATGAATCAGTTATGGCTGCGATTTTCTGTCACATGTTTGCCGCACACGAGTCGCAAGATATCAAACATGTTTGATCCCTTGCGACTAGTCGCCGACATTGTCTAGTCGCGTCGCAAGCCTGATTTTAAGATATGAAGTCATACGGAGTGCTTTAGCTTACTCAATTCCATCCTATCTTCCTGTCAGTGTTTGTTTAGTTGCCCGGTGTTGATGAAGATGTATTATTTGATATATTACCTCGAATGTGCAATAACCGTACTTATCTGTGGCTCTATATGGGAAATTCGCTCTTCCGTGCAATTATCAATTTTCCTATAGCTAATATTAAGTTTTTATGCAGAATAATACTCACCTTGGGTTATATTATCAATCAGTTAGCGACTGTATCTTGTCTATACACACATATAGCTGGGAGGTGAAATGATATATTGAATATATTTTTATCATTTTACCATGGCCTACAGTCTACAAACTTGTTATATGCAACATTTGACTAGATAAAGGAACATTCTGTCATCCTTAGGTTGCTGAATATTTCAAACTATGTAAGTGATACACTATTGGTGATTGTTAATTGTACGTTGGTTCGTTCACTATGCGGGATTGATTGTTGTTTTGACGGGAAGTGCCTGTTTGTAATCGAGTTAATGAAGTTTACAGCTCTCTGTCTGAACTTTATATTTATTATACTTCTTTATTTTATTTCAGATTTCCATTAGATAATATTAAGTTTGAAAACATAATAATACACACTTAAGGCTATATTATAATTCATTTTGCGCCTTTATCTACTTTGTACTGGTTCACTCACACATAGCTGGGAGGTACAATTATGTAATGAATATTTTAACCAAATATCAATTCATCATGGCCTGCAGCAAAAGTGTCTTTTTTCCTGTATGGAACATTATGTAACATTTGGTTGGCCGCTTTTTTTTTGGTACGTAGCGAAAACTTATCCATGAGTTCCTTACTAATAATGGATAATTATTTTATGTCCGGACGTGTCTCTCTCTCTATTATATCTCACCGTCTGGATTGTTTATATTGTGTTTCAATGTTTTCTTCCAACAACACAATAATACAATTTTCTTTCTGTAATCTGGTTGTACCGCTGGCGATATTTAACCGATATATTTTCATTGCAGAGCTCTACGTTGACATACCTGCTATTACAGCGATGATACAACGTGTACTGATCTGACCTGGTGTGACAGAGTGTGGTTCTAACTGGCACCGTCTGCCTCATTAACCATAGTTTTTATCATCTGCTCATCTGGTACATCAGGCATTTTCTGATACGATTTCATATGCATGAATTGTTAAGTAAAGCTCCAACACAATAACCTAATCCAACGCACACACTGGAAGACTGACCATTAGACGCACATTGAACAATACTTCATATTATTTTACACCTTACTGTCCATCCAAGCGATATTCTGTACTAATTACCACTGTCCAATATTCTACGATAATGGGCACTGATCTTTTTGGCGTAACATATGTGACGGACTACTTCCTGTTTGAAACTATGCAGATGCAAATAAATAAAATAAATAAATGGAAGATGCTTTGGCAGCCGTTCAATGAAATTGCTGGCGCAGGAAAAGAAGAGCCGAAGTGAGCCATTTTCAGACAAAACAGAAGACGAATTTTGCTAAAATCCACAAAGTAACAAACGAGATTAAGCAATTAATTCTGTAAACAGTGGGTCACAAAAGAAGCAAGCACCAGCTTCAACGAATTGCGACAACAATATAGTATACCGTGCTGATGTGAAAATAAACAAAAAAATGTAAATGCTAGAAATGCATCTCAAAGTGTGTCTGGCCGAGTTATTCATCAACTATAGGAAGGACATTGGCAGATAACACCAGCCTGGGTTTTGAATACCATGAAATTGAAATTGAGACAAAGGTGATCAGCACTTAAAAAAATACAAATGTAAACATATGCCACTTTTCTGACCTTGTATTCTTTATACTACATATCACCAATATAATATTTACTTTCGTTAACAAGAATTTCACCATGCGCGTGAACAGCTTTAATAATAAAAAGTTAAACTTATTCCAATGAGACATTTTGTTTTTTTCTATAAATACCATAAAGTCCGCAATGTGTTTTGTATCATTACCGAGTAATAAATAAGATTCCAAGACACGGGAAAAATCTTTATTTATATTAGAAAATAATGTTCAGGTTTCAGCACACATATTTTGAGGAAATCCTGCACTATTATTATATGCTGATACGGATATTATGTCGACCATTACAGGGGTTTCGAGTTACGACATTACGACAATAGAGCCACACCCCTTGTGAAACAACGGTACCGCTAACAATAAAGGCGATATTCCAAAGTAACCATAAACGTTGATAAAACCTTGTGAATTTCGTTTTGCTACAGCTTGAATTATTTGTTTTTAAAAAGTGACAATTTAAAAGCAAATTTACCTTAAAAACTAACAACCCAAAATGATAAAGCATAACCAGGCTGTCCTAATTTGCCGGAAAGTAGAAATGTCAGTTTTCAAAGGGTCGTCATTTTGTGGTCGTACCGTCATAGCTAGAAAAATCCGTATTCCTATTGTAAGAAACGTTTCTATGGATGATACTTTTAAACAAAAAATGGATCTACTAGAGAAAGCAGTTTGTGTTGCGAAAGCTTGTTGTTGTGTTCATAGATTCTATGTGGAAGATCTGATACAGCTTCTATATAAATAGATAACGAATTTTAGTCCGTCTGTTTACGATATGTTGGGATGTTTCTGTAACAGTAACTGTTGTAGACAGCTTCGTTTAATATTTTATAAACATCGATTACAAAGTGGGAAGAATTAATTATATGTTTCTGAACGCCACACTTGGATATCACGATTTTTTTTTACCATGACTTGAAAATATAATGCTGAACTTTGCTTCTCATGATCATGTAGTCTGCAGATTTCTGTTTGAAATTTTGGCGGAAATTTTCAGATTTATGGTTCGTGGTGTGTACAAAAGCCTTAGATTTGGAGACATTTCACTGATAGACATTGAATGAACATAATTGTTATTGGACATCGTGAGCAAGGAAAGCCACGTTGGCATACTATGAATCGCCGATTGTCTTTTTACCAGACACCGTTTTTTGCCAGAAAAACTACATGTACTAGATGAAAAAAGTAACATATGTTAATATCTCACTCCCACGGTGGAACGTCGATTGTTTGATGATGAAAGCGGCAAAGGCAAAGTTCGTTCGGCAGAGCCTCAAACTGTTCAACCAGAACCCGAAAACAAACGTTTCAACACTCGTAAAATCTTGAGTACCGGCACATATAATTTAGCAAAATCACTGTGTATAAATCAAGTATCCGGGACTTTAACAGCCAGCTTGACTACTCAGAACAAAGACAGATTGAACAGATCTTGCAGTCACAGTTCGTGCTTTCTGAGGCAGTTACATGTATCACGTCGCGCAGTCCAAGTCAAAATATCCAATCCCTCAATTAATTGTCTTTCGGTCTCATCGTCACATAAATACATCAGTTCTTTGGAGGCGCAGTGTCAACAAATTCTACTCCAACTTTCATTCTCCTGGTAAAGAAGTTTCTCGGTCATCGTTTCGCTTAAAATAGGAGTTTTGAAACATGTCACTCGACGTAATATGTTGGGTTGTTAGCCTGTTAACATTGTATTTGGCACGCACCGCATCACCAATAAAAATCCGATAAATGAAAGAGATTCAATGAAATTAGCAACTTAGGTCTTTGGTTTTATTCATTTCATTGTATAATAAATATGTTATTGGATTGTATGGTTGTGTGTGGACGAGTCCAGGCGCTGCCTAAAGCTGTGAGCTTGTGAGACTAAAACTAGTATAAATACATCATTTGTATAGGTTATTTTACTGTTAGTGCTAAACCTGAGATTGTCAGACCAGATCTGTAATATCAGAATACGCCTTTGACAATACCGATCTCAAAGTAAACTACCAATTAGATATTTATTCGCTGCTCTCTGTAGTTACACAATCAATCTGATTTAAGTGCTGTAAGTAATATTCAGTCATAGAATACCCATATTGTTCGTCTCAAATAGAAATGTCTCAGAAATTCTCTCAGACAAATCACACGGCCTGCGGCAGTTTCCTGAATTAACACAGAATCCAGAGACAGTTATTTAGATGTTTTCCAGAAATAAGGAAAGCAAAGTAATAAAATTGATATAGACCTGTATAATGGCTTGGTCTTAATGTGTCTAGCTAAAAGAAAATTGGTACTTAAGTACAACAAAATTATGACTTGGCAACAACAGACAATGACTGTACGGATATCGTGGAATGAGTATTTTACTCCAAACCTGCAACTAGAATGTCCTATATACCGATAAGATTAACGAGGGATCCTTCGAAAAAACTTATTTTTACTCAATCATTAACCGGTATAATTAAGTAGATCCTTAGTTTCCACTGATAAGTTAAGACTCGCAAGATATTGGTCTGTTTGTCTTCCTCGGCAAATAATTCTTAGCAATAAGAAGACAATAACCGCAGTGAAACTATGGCATTATGGGGGTGGGGGGAAGGGTGGTAGCCACACCGAACACAAATCTACTGTGGTAGCAAACAACAATGACACTTAACCAGAAAGATGGGTTGTAGAGAGAAGTTATGCAAACTGTGTTCGGAATCGGTGCACAATGTGATTATCGCGTGTGTTGATCAAAGGAATATAAATCCCGACCTTAATGTAAACATAATAAGTCTCTTGATATTTGCATTTGTTGCTCATCAATAATGTATATAAGAACGATCAACAGTAATACAATATGATATATGGATATATAAAGCACCTGCTAGTACGGCCAGCTCATATGATCGGCACCCATGATATCAATCTTTAAACATTTGATAACATATGCTTTTCTTTGCGCAGATTTGCCCCACAGTACGATCTATAACATAAAATATCCCGACCATATTACAAAAATATATTATAAAAACTTATCGCTATATTACCATGTACATATTAAACGGCTTATACAAATGCCTCGATCAATTGAGAAGATCCTGCCAAATCAAACGCCTTTTGTAATTCCTTGACCTGGATCTGACTAAGTCATGTGATCTCAATTTCTTCACACCTTTTACATTGCCTATTGCCTGATGTAAAGCCTTAGCAAATCTACAAGGTTTTAGCTTACAAATAGGGGGACCCCCTACAGTGGATATTATAACGTTTAGAGACTTCACCGGACACTCGTTTGTCCCACTTTTGGCCTTTACTTTCTTCCCTTGTTCCCCATCCATACTCTCCGATCTTGTCCTGGTTCTTTTCGCTCTTGTCTGAGACTGTACGATATCCATGCTATGTTCAGCATAACCTTTTGAAGATGCACACGAATTGTTAAAAGTTTCTGACGATTTATATTGAATCAAACGTTTTAATTTGACCTATCATTGGATGAAAGTGTTGACCGATTTTACAGACTTCATGATGGAATAAAGCCACGGAATTGTATAAGACGTATACTTGATGGTTAATAATACTAACAGAAAACCCACGATCCCCTTGATGTTTCCTAACGTAATCAGCATGCTGGTGTATTTTAAAATGTTTTATGTATTCGGCTCAGTCCATGGTTTTAGTATGTACGGCATGTGCTTTGAAATCCGACTACATGGTGAAATAACACACCATAATTGAATAACGTTAAGTTACATGTAATTATCCTTATTAACGTAAAGCCCCACATTCACTTGGTGCAGATTAATATAATGACAAATATTAAATGTGGTATATTCTCGGTTCGGTTCATAAATTCAGTCTGTTTAACATGTGCTTTGAAAATCGACAACGAGTCGCCTCGATCGACCTTTAGATCAAAGAACTCTGAAGCTGGCTTCTCCCACACTCTGCATATTTGAGCAACACCAACAGTCATGATTTGCCAGAAGGAAAACAATTACAGATTCCTCACAAGACGTAAATGTTGGGCTTGGCCTAATGGCCCCTTTTCAATCACGGCTGAGATCATTCTCATATTGTTTTAGAGAACAAGTCCAAATAACGATGTAGAGTGAAACAGATCTGAGGCTATGCTGTTTTCTTTTTTCACTGAAATTAATTTGTTTCTACATAATAACTCCTAAGACTTATTTCCTAGGGCTGTGCCATGGCACGTTCAGCTGCATGATTCTTGTGCTGCCGGATTATTATTTTTATAGAACGTCGACATATAGGCGAAAAAGCAAACCAGAGTAAGGGGCTTTAAACAAAAACAGAACTGACTTTATGTATGACTGTGTCCAGTTCACTTGAATCGTTGAATTATTTAAGAAGTTAAAGAGGTGAAATAGTGCTGATACCATAACAGACAATTTGCAAATACCAGAAACAAATAAATGATAGCACTTGTGTTTTTAATCTTTCCAATGAATGACACGTAGGATTCTGCTACTTCGTCTGTGACTGTTTATTGAAACAAGTGGCCTGAATAAATCTCTCTACTCTTTTGCGATACTCTTCAAGCTATTTGTTCGCCATCTATTTTGGAATGTTTAATGTTTACTGCTATCAGTCGAGTATCTTATTTGTACAATATTGACAGATAACATTTCTTTTGGAGAATTCCTTTTACTGTCGATAGTAAAACTGCATCAGTAGTTCAATAAGACCAGCAAAATGCTGTTATGTTAACTTTATATCGAGGTAAATATTGAATAATAAATAATGTGAATATGTTGCAAATAACTGCAATGGCTGATCTCCTCACAATAACTACTTGCGGTAGTGAATAATATACCATAACTGTGATTATAAATGGTTTGCAATTGGCGGAACGTGTTGGTATTTTTGTATTTGATTAACCGTATCAGGATGTCAGATTTAATTTTAGTTCTCTAGTTTCGATCCTCTTTCACACTCTTCCTGTTTTATTTTTTTTAGTTTCTGTTGGCTGTTGAAAGCAGAACTAGTTTTCCGTAATGTCAATTGTCATTAGAGAATTTACATGAAATGTTCTACACGGCTTATGATCTCAGTAATGATTGATTGCTTTCTTAATTTCTACCTGATTTATGTTGACAAATGTACGGCAGAGCCAGTTTCCGAGACCGCAGAACTATGAACGCTTGAACAGAATCCAAAACTAAGAATTTTCCGAACAAAAGCAATTAATGTTTCACACTGGGTGTCATGACATCACTGCTTTGTTATATTAACCAGTCTTTACCATTCCGGAGGTTATGCGTACTTTTAACCTTGGAATCATTCATCTTATTTTGTACTATCTAGTAACGGTCACTGATGATTATACAGGAAAGTAATCATATTTCGTATATAAAAATAGTTAACATATCTCACTGATTTAATTTAATCAAATAATGCTATTGTTGTCATTGTTATCTTGTCATTGCAATGCGTGATTGGTTTGCATAGTATATAGGTCACGAGTGGTTGATGTTCAATCTCAATCTCATGGCTGTATTTATTTCCATAAACTTTTTTTTTATTGTTAAATAATTGTGTTTTTGTATTCATTTTAGATATGATTCTAGTCAGTTGAGTACATTGTAATTGTTAAATTTGTTGCCAGACTGCGTGTGTTGGGTCACAAACACATTTTCCTATTTCATAATTGGGTTATTGTTGGTCCATTTAATGGTTGACAGATTGGTTCCATTGTGACAGCCGGTGAGATGATATGTTTGTTGAAGCAACTGTCCAGAATCGGGATAATCTAATGACGTGGCTATGATAGATGAGAGCTATAAGTCCTTCAATCTAATTAACACTGTAAGATTTATATCACTGTCAAATATATTGATTGCAATCTGGGAAATGTCGAAGTTTATCTGCAAAGTACAAATAAGCCAAATTTGTTAGTGTTAGTAAACCTTTCAAAAATGAACAAACATTGAGTTATTATGGTATTACATGTCTTATTGATGTCATACGTGGTTCAAACACATTCTGACAATGTGTAACAGGTACAAAAAATAAATGCAAGTATTATTTGCTACTGATGCTTATTTCAGTCAAGTTATTTTTAAACTTTTTCAAATGGCTACTACAAATGTTTCTGTCTGGTTTTCCAATTAAAAAGGCATCTGGCTAAGGGCAGTTTGTTTGAAGAGTTAGCAATGCTGTTTGACTTAGCACTGGGGGGAAATTATCTTTCCAACAGTATGGAAACGCGTCACATTTTGTCGTGCTAGTGTCAATTATTGATGGAATACACCCCCGTCATATAAGTGAAATATCATTAAGCACGGCGTAAAACACAAATAAATCAATCGATCAATCAATCAACCAATCCAAAGTGCTAAGCGAAGTTGCCCAATAAGCACATGTTGTGCCGTAATTTAATAAAACAGATGGATCAACAATAGTGTTAGTAGGACTGGTTTGCCTTACGGAAAAATATTTTCATTCTGAAACCGTATCTTACATTCTGGTCTTTGGAAGGGTGGGACGGTTGGAAGAGCGGGCGTGGTTTAGTGGTTAGCGTACATGTTTACTATTTCTACTTCTATGTACCGTCCACGGCTTCGAGACCGTCAACCACGAGGTATATGAGTGAGTCACAGGATGTTGCTCCGGCAATCGCGGCGGTGATTTTTTACGAGGTTTCCTTCCAGTTACCCTTCGTATTTATGTAAAGAATAGTGCAAACAAGAAAATCCGTCGGCATATGAGAGAAATACCAATCGGACAAACTGGTGTTTTCTGGAAAACGAAACGGAAAGATTGTGAAAATCCGTATTCTGCTCAATCAACAACTGTCTGTGCAATGCGATGTGTATGAATTAACCTTGCTGAGTACGTTAGACAAGTCAACAGGCCATCATGTGAGCTGCTTGGATGTAATTTATCTTCTTTCTTTGTTTTTGACCTGATTTTCTCTTGTCGATGGCGTTTTTTAAACGGGTGTTACGTTTAATTTATTACCTGGGGATAATAAAGATATATCACTTGCTTTAGAAAAACGAACCAACATGTTTAATAGATGATATGTCTGAGCAGTTCGATCTTTTATACAATTTTCAGTCGTTAAAATGCTAGGTCTTAATATAGACAAAAGACAACCTTGGGCGTAGATAGAAGTCATTGTATGGACAGCGAATCTACTTCTAATTGCCAATAACTAGCTTAAGCCTTTAATGCATTAGCAGAGTGTTGTTAGATCAATGGGGGAAACATATAAGGCTCTCTACCAACTGTTTGGTTTTGGTATTATGTCGAGGAGTAGTTCCTATGGTAAATGAAATAACTTCCAAAGTGCATCAGCATATCTGGCTACACAATAGGTATATTGAATTGGGCCTTGTCACCTGTCATTAGATCAAATGTAGACTGGAGTGATAGTCAATGTTTAAATGTTTATGAGTCTACAAACAGATAGATTTTGGCAGATTGTTCATTAAAAAACTAGCTTATTCCTCTAAAACGGTTTAACGTAGATGCTGTAAATTTACCGCATTTGATAGAGCCATCATAGAAGGGAGTGTTGCAACTATAAATGAAAAATCGACGCGATATGAAAATTTTTTCATTTACCGTCGGCGTCCTCCGAGGACGTTAACGCTAAATGATAAATTTTTCATATCGCGTCGAATATTGACGCTAAAAGAAAAATATTTCATTTAGCGTAGGCTTGCTGCGCTAAATGAAATTTTTTTTCATTTAGCGTCAATTTCAGCCATTTCAAATTTCAAGGCCTAGGTT
>JAVFBX010203203.1:0-12473 GCA_034783855.1 Mopalia kennerleyi | reverse complement strand
AATGACAACAACGACTGTTTTCTTTGTCGTGTTTGTGTGACCAATAATCTGTTGGTAGAGCGACTGATAAGAGCGTATCTGGTCTGTCGAGTAAGTAAGAGCTATTTTGAGGTATATTTGTCTTGATGCGTTTTGATTGAAAAGACACAAAAAACGACCAAGAAGAATACCGCAAATAATAGAAATCCCCTTACGTTTTAACTACAAATCGCAGGACGAGAAAGCGCCCAATTGAACAGTAAATTTGCTGTTGAATTCGGTACTTTCTCGAGGTGCCATTTGAACACCTGGTATATGCCTAGCCAAGTCAGACCTACGACTATAAAAAGTTGTTGTAATTTCAATTTGTGAACGGAGCGGAACGAAGGCTTACATCAAGGACTGTTTGTAAACTATAAGCCTAAGCTTCAACTGGTTATGTTGTCGGGCAGATTGATTCCGGTATCGATATTCTAATCAAATCACATCTTGCATCGTGGGTGTCCACAACGAGATGTTGCTCTCAATCTAGTAAAATTAACTATTTACTGCTTAAACATCTGACCCGCTGTCTATACTCGGCCTTGGGGCAATATTGAACGGATATTATATAGGAGGAATCTCCTAGCTAAGCGCCAGATTCAGAGAAAGAATTGTGTCAGTCATGTCTATGCTGAGTGTGGTAGAAATACGTTGGGAAAGTTCTAAGAGTTCAGAACAAGATCCGGCGAAGACGAGTTGGCAACACAAGTTGAATAATTCAGTGGGGAATATATTATTTAGTAGAGGATTCCTCCGGCGGACGCCCAGCTGCTACCACAATAAATCAAATTACATTAACAGACCTAAGTATTCAATGGAAAGATGATAATACTCGAAAACAACTGGAGTCAAATTAGATTTCAGCAGGGTTGATCCCATTTAGATCTGGACGTTCAGTTACAACAAACCACGTGTTATTCTGGAACCGTCTTGAACAGAGCCTGTTCTGTGTTAAGCTGATCAGACAAATCAGTTTATTGACAACGGATCTCCTTTCTGTTGACTTGTCAATATCCAAAGTAGGCTGTACGTCAACTATGGTATCTTAAGCCATCTAAATGTCTGGGACCCTATAAAATAAAATTACCTGAACAAGTGCGGATAAAATCACTATGCCATTCGGAGCCGTCCTCGCGCGTGTGAAATTCTCGAAGAGATCCGTATTGTACCCAATAAAGTGCATCTGGAACCAAATAATACACCATTAGCTTTGACAATTATAAGAGATAAACTTGTCGGTTGGAAAACTAACATTGCTTTCAATCCTGCATTCTGCGTAATTTACTAAAATTTACAAGATTTCTTCCATAACTTTTTAGTTTTGTAATTTAGAGGATATTTAGATAAACATACACCTATCAACCTTTATCCAAAAAAGCATGTTTCTAACCTAATACTTTTTTCATAAAATTGTTGTCTAGTGGTGGTTATAGAATAAATCTTTCTGGGTACAAAGCAACACCTAATATGTCCGTGTCATACATGAAACGGTCAGTAGCATATATTTGGACCAACATGAATCAAGAAGAGTGTGCATCTCCCGGATATCCAAGGCCCCGTGTTTGTGTTCAATTTTGACCCGGAGCTTGTATTTGTTTGTGGGCCTTTGTTTTCTATCTTTGTCATGTCATTGTTTATTGCCTGTGACGTGGAGGGTAATTTTCTTCACACAGTGGGTTGGCTCGCCGTCAGAGAAGAGAGGCAACATAAAGTTCATCGTTAAACGCCAAACGAAGCTGACAAAAATCATATATTTAGTAATATATATACGATCATCTGCTTATGCACGCCTTTAAGGATGGATATGTTGGCTAGAATTAAAAAAAACAACTTGTAATTCGACACAGACGGTGATACGGCTCGTTTCCCTGTTTAATATCTGTACCATTGTAGATTCAGACCCAAATGCATTTCCGCTCCTTGATTTGGGTCATGCTTTTCATAACAACCTTTGTGATTGCAGTTTATGTTTATGTTCAATTATGAAATTCCTTAAGGCCAGAGGTCAACGTGAATAGTCCATAAATAGGATGACTTGGTGTTTGGCAAGAAAACGATTTCATCCATAGCCGCCCTTTTATTAAGGTTAGCATAATTAAAGAAGGTTTGTGCTGTCTTGTTTGGAGTAATGTTAATTCCCATCAGAGCATGTATATATAATACTTCACATTATGGTTATGCTGCTGAGACTTTTTTGAAGTACATCTTGGTCATATAATTAAACTGCCCTTGACCAAGGCACTAAAACACGAACCAACAAAGCATTCAATGTATCAATGTATCAATCAGTGAATCAATCGATCAGTACGAAAGCGGAATTGATTCAATACATTGAAAACAAACCCAAATACTACCAAAAACATTGTGGAATTGATTTTGTTGTAATATATCTGTGATGTTACACTCGTATGCTCTCTAGGCTAAGGTCAACTTCGTTGTTTGAGTGATGCAACATTTAGTGCAGCCCCATCAACCAGAAAACAACTAAACAGAAGACATTTGAACATACAAATACACATTTGAGTCATTGGAGAGAGCATGGCAACGGTTGAAAGGTATATGTAACGAATACTACGACTTTATAATTTTGAAAATATGCATTGTCCAATTGGACATTTGGCTGTGCTCTTGAATGTGTGTTCAGAGTATTCGTGAAGTAATAAGCATGTCTGTTATTCGTGGATGTTATGTATGTGTGTTTATGTGTTCAGAGTATTCGTGAAGTAATAAACATGTCTGTTATTCGTGGATGTAATGTGTAAATTTATGAAGGAAGTAATGGAAATATGAATAAACATTGACGTATTTACGTGATAGTCAGACGTTATTTAAATACCATAAATTAAGGGTATGTTATTTATCATTTTTATCATATTTTCTATTTCGCCTCTTTATTGAATCAGAAAATGCACTGTAATATTCTGCGGATATTTCTTTTCATATCAATTGCAAAATAGACAGTACGTCAGTGCTAAGGTTTTATGATAGATTATTAGGATCTAACAAACTATCCTTTTACCAGAGCCTTCTTCTCAAGTACGAAGTCTGTATGGTCATAATGACCATCGTTAAGAATATCTGGATAGCTTTCAATTAAGTATAAATCTTCTTTGTAATCTAGATTTCAACAGGGTCGAGTAGATGAAGTGGAAATCAATAGAACGCCATGGAAGTTTTCCTGTAGAGTCATGACACTGTTCAAAGACATGAAACATTTCCATACATTGCTTAATCTGATCTGTCGCCCCGATGTTCTGTGTGATATGTAATGTGGTACGAATGAAATAAGAGCACTCTGACAGACGCCTTCAGTCTTATATTTCAATTAAACAAATGTTTCAGCGGAAAACAAATATATATATATAATCAAATTATGACAACTACTAGAAATGAGGAAATATATGTCGATCGGTTTTTGTGTCCGTTCATTTGACAGTTTGGGAACATAATTCATATTGGTTGATGCTCGCAAACCCAAACACTACTTATACATTCGCGTCATATGTAGATAACAAACGAAGCCTACCAAGTGTAGGAACGCAATTGTAGAAAAATATACCATTTTTATCGAACTCAATGCAAAAGTGGCTATATAAAGAGTGGGCGACGTTTCCTAATCCAATAAGACACACCGTACGTCATACCCGCCCTGTAGGGTTTCCGTTGATAATAAGGTAGTATCATGTCGCGAGTCCATTACAAATGTATCCTACATACACTTTTTTCCAAGCATCATATCCGATAGTTTTCCTCATGTGCCTGACTTTTTAGGGGGGAATGCTGAATGCCCGTTCGATCAAAGAGCAAATAATCTTAACGCCGAGGGCCCAAGACACTACTAAGTTCTTTGGAGATTCTTTAAAATAGAGGATGGTTCTATATTGAACCGTTTAGACAAAAATGGTTGTTTGATATGAAAGAAAAAATAATTGAAACAGTTGTTGTGAGTGTTCCAGACAGAACCATACAGGGTTCCACCAGAGACATGACTGAAGAACATTTAAGGGTTACGTTAGAGCCATATTGTGTACCGTTGAGTCAAGCAGCGGTATGTTTGGTCGTAGATATTTTAAAGGGAAAATAATATCTGTTAGATGGAAACTTGCTTACACCCTTAATATTTGGTGTGTATCAGGCCATTTGTCATTGAAATTTTCTACTGGGTTTTCAAGACATACGCTTTGTCTTTACATAGTATGTAAAGCTTTGCTAAATTCGATACTGTTCGATGTATCGTATATATTCGCTTCCGATTCTGGGAAAGCAATTTGAATCATCGCGTACCACGGGTAAGTTTAACCAAGTCTGTATCGTGTTTTCGGCATAAAACTCGTCATATTAGGGAAACACCCTTGACTGGAGGGTTCTTAAATATGAATGGGATAAAACAATAATAATAAATGAATATCGTTTTGTTGAACAATATCATTATTGTATATAGTATGAATTGCTTCTCTTGAGAAATGAATAGAGGACCAAAAGCAACTCGAAAGTTAATCCATTGAAACACGTGGCTTTGGAATTTTATTTCATAAATGAGATGATTATCCCTTTTGTCTTTGTAGTCAGCATCCTTCCCAATTTAGATTGATCTTTGGAAACGGATAATATACCATGTTTACATTGCCAAATCAACGTGACAAAGCATTTAGTTTCTCAACCATATACTTAACCGATTTACTTAATTATGCAACCTTATATTAAGCCTGAATGTGTCATAGGGTATCGAGTTTTGAGGATACGCTTACCTCTGCAGGGAAGGGTGTGCCATTTACTGTGTGTTCAGATCCTATCGTATCCAGGGATCCAAAGTGAAGTTTAATTTGTGACACTGTGTAATTATAAGATAGCGGTCCACCGCCTATAGTCATCAGCTGTTTATTTATGGGATTAATTGACACATCATGCCCTGTGTTCTGTAACATCCATGGTCCCTGTAAGAAAAATAACCGGAGAATCCAGGTTAGATCGGACTGTTCCATAATGTGTAGTACAATACACCATATTTAAGAAAACATATCAACAACTACGACGAAAGCTATCAATTAATTTTTGTCTGAACTTATTGGAGATTGCTGATGTAATGAATAAATTGAATAGTTGGATCAAAAGGAATTAATAATGCTCTTCGAAGTTGTTATTATATTCACGTGTACATCTATCATTTTTCATGGCATTTAAGGCAAAACTGTGCCAGAGTAAATTACTGTTGGAATATACTGTCGCGAATGACGTGTATCTTATGTCTTGACTTTCATTTATCCGATGTTATATAAACATGATTTAATTCCCAATATTACAAATCATTGGCCAGTATTGTTGTTTGGTGACAACCCAGAAAACCCACAACCTACCCGCTGGTTGTTGTGCTCACAGTCCACATATAGATTGGGGTAAACGAACCATGCAGGTCCCCAGAGGTGAGGGAATAAATTGGCGAGAATTATCCCCCCCTTCCCCCCAGCGCGTACATTAGACCACTACACCACTGTGCTCCTGGTCGGACGACTGCACCCTATTCGATTTGCAGCTGGCGGGTTGAGAAGGTGGATGAAACTGACTGGTATTACGTAATTTCTTCTGAATTTTGCACCAAACCGCAATCATTCAACTATCTCAATAGTCATACTATCTTCTTTCAATGAAGCGGTTAATCTTTACTTTATTTACACTTTACTTTATTGTGCTTTACTGTAGACATCTAGACTATCATAACTCTGTTTATGGGACTGGTTATACTTTAAAAAGCTACTCACCGTGCTTTTTGTAATATGTAGTTTTTCTAGGTTGGGATCGAAGACGAGTCTCCTAGGATCAATGTTAACTGGACTCTGGTGTTTACCTTTAGCGCATATAGAAAACTCTAAAGTGTACATCCCCCAAAATGCAGGACCTGCAACAACAACAAAATCGATTAGTTATTCATTTCTGTACCAGTTTACACATCATTAGTTTATTCGGCTTCTACAACTTCTCTAAAAACAACTTGGCTATACTAGACCTGAAACTATTGCCTTGGTATAGCGATTTCTTGATATATGTGTATTCACTTTGTTTTCACATTTGTACTGCCTATTAAGTGTTAATACAGCTCTTTGTTATTACTGCTGGCAATCGTTACAGGGGAATACACAGGAGCGCGTGCTGCTTAGATGTCATACTGCGATTGATCTTAGTTGAATTCATTCCCCCTTAACATAGTTTCCCTAAATACCTGTCGTGACTATGATAAACGTGTCGGACTATTGATCATCCTTGTACTGAATAGTTCGATTCCACTGTGGACATGACTAAGAGGTTGTCATGGTTATCTACGGTAAATCGACAACCCTTCGTCATATAAGTAAAATACCCTTGAACTGCAGCTCATGCTGATATCATCGATTTTCCGCGCATGTTTAGCTAATTATGCTGAGATGGTAGTGTAGTATAGACTAATGGCAATTCGTCTGAAATAGTTTTCTCATCTCTTCGTGCATTGTTATTGGTATCTGCACTGTTTGGGGAATATTGCTTGGCTGTGTTTAATTGCTTGTATTTTCTTCTCTCAACAATTGAGCCAATGCATTGTTATGTTACTTTTGAAGTGCGAACGTGTCCGGAAACAATTAGCAGTTGATTACGATGTATACAATATAGTCTCTGATATATTTTCTGTTATCGCATGGGCTTGGGAGTACACCTATTCGATTGTTTGTTGAATTGGCTGCGGTTTCATGCCACACTTAAGGTTGCTTCACTTATACATGATGCCACTTACAACCATTGAGACAATTCTGGACTGCAATTGAATACAATGACAAAAATTGCGTAAAAGAAAGAACAGTTACCGTCTACAAATATAGAGCACTTTACAACAAATCGGCTTTATGCAGTCTTCACGTTGAAACGTCACAAAGGATAAGAACGCTCTTTCACCCAACACATGGAGATCAGGTTTTAATAGTCGTCTTTACCAGCATAGAGAGTTGCGTAATAATTTCGTGTAACAGAATGCTAATAGGTTTACGTTTTATGTAGCGCATCAAGAAGACATCAAAATGTCGAGTGCCCTGCTGTTCGTATATAGTGCGGTATGTTTGATCCGTCTTTCTTGACAGACTCATTATCTAAATTATACATAACTGACTGGATGTACATGTAAATGATGCCAGGTCTGTTATCATCATTTATACGGTGATCCGCTATCAGGATGATTTAGCAGCGCTATAATTTACCGTTCCTTCCCCACATTTACAGTTCCATCCCCACATTGGCTTTGAAGAAAAGACAGTTTTGAAACCTTAACAAAAGGTTAAAACCTTTCTAGTTTCTATGGTACACGGGTGTGTTGTTTAGAAACCATTTTTAACTATTTTCCCGATTTTCAGTATATACCGGCCTCTGTAATTGAATATCAATCAAGATAAGTAAACAGTTTGTGCACTTTCTGTGAATCTTTATAATCCTACAATTAGACTGGAATAAATGGATAATCTTGGATAGTGATATCCGGGCTCTTTCCATAATTGAAACAATTTGCTAATAGATGACCGGAAGCGGATGTAAATCAGTCCTACATTGTGACCATCAACTGGATCTCTGAGGACGATTTTTTACGGTTGTATTACACATTGTATTATACAATAGCTTGTCACTACAGCGAGCACAAAAACGAACAGAAACCGTGGTGCTAAAATGGGAACACCGGTACAGGCATCTAAAATTATTTATTGCCTACTCGTGCGGGTGGCTGGAGGGAGCTTCATGATCCCCTAGTGCTCTCAGAGCTAAAGGGGAACAGGAAGCCGATCTGTTTGTGGTGTCTGTATAGCGCCCTGTTAAAGTCCTGTATTTGTCCTGTGCTGTCTTTGTTTGTTGCCAGTGGTGTCGAGGGTGGTTTCTTTCACCCATTGGGCTGACACGTCGTCATATAAGGGAAATACCATTGAGTACGACGTTAAACCCCAATCAAACAAAAACAAACAAACGAACTTCTCGTGTAGGCCGTGCCTTTACGAACTGATGCCACTAGTCTCTTTTTGGGAATAAGTCATTGATGGCTATGGGTTTTCTTGTAATCTAGAGACTAACTAAAGTTTATTTCTTATCCAGTTCAGGTGGTGGTCGGAAATCTTCATGTTGCCTTTGTACTCTCAGAACTAATTGACAATATGCCTACATGTACGTAGCTAGACTGTTGTGGCGTCATGGTGTTGATCCTCTCTGGTCATTGCTTGATGTCAGAATTTGTTTACGTGTTTTCCTCCATTGGGCTGGCAGGCCTTGGTATGAGTGGATTAACCTTATTACAGCGTTAAACCACAATCTAACAAACAAACAAGGTTATCCAGAACTAACCTCCGTTACTTTCCGAGTTTGTTGGCAGTGTGTTATGTCTAAGAGAAGCTCAGCATACTGATTCTCATCAACCTATTGATCCAACAGTTCCCCCCTGAAGCTAATTATAATCTGAAGCAATACATGAACACTTATTATGTGGTATTTGTTGATAGATCTAATTATACAGGAAAAGACATATTATCTTACATCTAAAAACATTAATATTGATTTATAACAAAAATTGTCTCTGCACAACACAGTTTATTTCTATTCAATGAGGATTTCTGAAATCTTTCAATCAGATAACAAAACATATTGCTTATAACTAAATAGTCATGAGACCATGACAGATCGTATCCCTTAAGCAAAAAAAAAATAGACAATAATAATGAGAAAAAAAAGTACTCAATGAGATCGATCAAGTTTAATACTTTATACATAACTGTATAATATGCAAACTACAAAAAATATCACCAAGGGAACTTCGGTTATCTCAAGGGTTGCTTTTGCGAAGGTTCTCCAACCCCCGCCCCCCTCCCCCCCACTAGTTTTCCAGTTGTGAGAAAATAGAAAATCCGTTATCAAATAAATGGAATACCATTGAGTACAGCGTTCAACCCCAATCAACAAACCAAGAAAGATATTATAGGCTAATGTAGTGTTATGCAAATTCAGCAAGTTAGTCAAGAAACATTTACATAGCATGAGGAAGAAACACTTAATTTGATAAATAGCCCGTTTTATTTTATTTCCTTTTGTCATAATTTGGGATAGAAGCCGTTATTTCAAACCAATCAGTACTAACATTTAAACAATTAATTCATTTGTAGACATAAAATTTCCAGGGTACTAAGCTATTGAATCATTTCTGTTTGATTAGATGAATTCCTTAGATACTTATCGCATTACTATCGGTGAACGATTAGGATCCGATATTACAGGTCTAGCCCTCTGTTGAGTCGGTGAAATGGCTAATTTATGGGTCTCTACTTTTACGGCATGCTATGTAATTTATTTTTGCAGACAGCCCGAGATCACGGTTTAATTAGCATACTGTCATTAGCCTTCTTTTCCCCACCAAGCTTGGCACACCCCATTGAACAATCTAGTTGGATAAAAGCTCTCACTTTGCCACCCCTACGCTCTATTACACATTTTAACGGAGTTTTACGTCGTCAAACCAAACCCAATACTTCTTTTGACAAGAGGTTCGTTGGTGTAGAATAAGGCAATGGAATAGCTAAGCTAATTCACCTTCATCCGTCAGTCGCATAATCTCATCGAGGCTTTTGTCACAGTTGACATACTCGTTATAAACTTGTCAGTATCAACATGGTTGTACATCTAGTTTGTTAATAAGCACAGCTTATGTCGTGTCTAATCTCAAATAAAGATTATTCGTTTAGAATCTATATACAGCTTATTGAATTTTAAGCTGTACATGTTTTGTGTCGGCAATGATTACAACTATAATAGGATAAATAATGTCATTGCAGGTGGTTGGAGGGTGTTTTCTGTTGCCCTGGTGCTGTGTGCACTAAAAAGGAACAGGAAGCCGATATGTTTGTGATGTCTGTGTATTGTCCTGTGAGTGTCCTGTATCTGTCCTGTGATGCTTTTGTTTGTGGCGAGTGGTGTCATATGGTAATTTCCTTCAGACATTGGGCTGGTACACCTTCTTCTGGGTGAAATACCCCTTAAGAACGACGTTAACCCCTCAATGAAACAAAACAAACAATAATGTAATTGTCCCGTTTGTTAGAAATTACTTTTATAATTGACTTTTGTTTAATTTGTCATAAAAACCAGCATGTAAGATTTGAAATGACAATTGTACGTAGAGATTCGATTTAACGACAACGATAAAGCATAGACAAACTTTGATTCATAAAACATATCGAAGTATACATTTGTACGTGGCACACAATAAATGGATGAAACCTGTGGAATTCATTACAAATGGAATAGTCTGGATAACATCCGAACAGATTCTGGCTTTATAGTGTTATAATTTAATGGATCAGCTTCGTGTTGATGTTTACTTCCGGAGTCGTTCTCAGTCATGATGTCTGATGGACTTCGGGTGTGCTTCTTGCGTATTATTTGATATACGTGCGATTGGACTACTCGTTTATCATTGTATCCTTATTGTCTTTCCTATACTTTGTCATTGAAGTAGCCAAGTTACACCTATTTAGTTATTAAGTAAATAAACCCACGTATGTGGCAAACCCATGCAATATAAACTATTATTCTTTTCTTAACTCAAATACCTTTCATAACATCCCATTTTCGTGTTCATTTGTGCTCAGCCTTAAACACTGGCTGGAATCGAGGCAAAATGCAAAATAACCGAAAATGATTATGCCAAAACCTAAAGGCTGGTTGCACATAAAAACATTGATTTTATGTGTAACCCGTGGTTGAATGTCTTTCTTTACGACGTATCCTCTATTTGCACACAGTGAATAGCGTAATCAAATGAATCTCTAACTAAAGTAAAGGACCTTTACATAAAGTGACAACGGTTTTTTCTTATGCATGTGATATCTATAGTTAGAATACACATCGCAGATAGCAAACGTTATGCTCCGGAATCGATTAAGTCTATTGAATATTGAGCAAGATGACACAAAGCAAATACATACCGCGAGTACTGTTTATATATGCTTTTACATTTTTGTTCCAGGAAATATAAAACCGATGTCACATATTTACATAGAACAAATAAAACTTTTCAAAAGAACTGAGTATTAGGAATAAACATACATGCAGCAAAACGTTTTAAGAGGCACGTTAATAGGATCGCTATTGCTGGTGCGTGTCCCGACGGATCAAGTATATATCAATCCCTTTAAGATAGCGAGCCAGAATCATGACCAAGCAGAGATGAGCAATATTCATCCGTGTCTTTCCGTACATTAGAAACCCCTTGTCCCGATTGAGACTGTCTCCTGTATTTTACCCGATATTCTGTGTTTTTTGTTGCCACTCAGTTAGTTCTTCTGTTACGCATATGCATAAGCTCATCACAAAACGATATAGCTCCACTCAACTAACCGTGTTTGTCACCACCAGTGGACAGATTGGTTTGGTCATTATATTTTGTCGTGATATTTTGCAATTGTTAAGTTCTGACCAGAATTAATAACTCATAGTTCACGCGTTCATTTTAAGATACGCCTCTGATGAAGGGTAGCACTATAGGAACCTTACTTTTCCGACAGAACATTTTGTGGTTTTGTTATTTTCTAACGTGTTTTACACAACAGCAACATAATATCACCCGTTTTTTGCCAGCAACCGACAGCAACGTTTTCACACGTTTTAGGTGCCTATGTTAGCGGTATTAGCATCACGGTGATCAATTGGGAAATAAGGACAGATTTGCAGCCGATCTCTGAATTTTACCTCCACTAAAAACCTTTGCCCTTTCTCGAGCTAATTCTCAAGTGCATACGTGAATACTTCAATAAACATGCCGTAAAAAACGTTTGCTTGTTCATTTTAGACGTCACATTATAGTGATAAATAATGATGTTTATAAGATAAACATCTGCAAAATGCAAAAAGGTTGTTTAAGCGATACCCGTTAGAGATTATGAAGTAAATGGAAATTCTGAAAACATTTCAGTATTTATAGTTGGACAGTTAATTTCACAACAAAAATCTTTTGTTAAACAGTACTGGAAACAGGAAATATTATTAAGTTGATCAGTTTGTACAAACAGCGGCTCTCACTATTATCCCACTACTATTGGAGAGACAATGTATCTGACCTAAGGAAGAGTAAACAAAGCGGCCTTGTATGGCTTGTGTTAAACTTTGTTAGTCGAACATATTGATGACATATATTTATTCAACTGTAATGTAGACAGAACAGAATTGTCATTACTTGTTTTATCGGATCGATTGGCGCTTCCCAGTGTGACAAAAATATCCGCCTCTGCCGACGACTACTATATACTTTATTATGTAAATGTAACATACTTCCATTTCCCCTCTTTTAATCAACTCAGTTCGATATCAACTTTGAGTATTCCAAACTTTTCAACACAATAAAACATAATAAGACGATATTTTAAAATATTCCTGAACTTACAGTCAAGTTTTGTTTCTATATCTGGTTA
>JAVFBX010203192.1:0-12473 GCA_034783855.1 Mopalia kennerleyi | reverse complement strand
TTTCCAGCTTTCACCATGGGTTGAGATAGGCGGGACGTAGGGCTAAGACGGAGGAAGTAGCCCTATTCATTGTGCTAACTGTCACAGTGTCAGTCATGGGGTAAACAATCCAGCACACTTAATGAATAAGCATGGCGCCAAGTTCCGTTCAGTTAGAACATTAAAATCAAGGCAAATTTAATGATAATGTCCCATTTATCCCCGCCCTCTACTTTACAGGCTTCCTCCGGCACTAAAATGAGTCTGTTAGGTAGAGGGCGGGGATAAATGGGACATTATCATTGGATTTGCATTGATTTTAATGATCTCATTACACGGAACTTGGCGCCCCGCTTATTCAGTAAGTGTGCTGGTTGTTTACCCCATGACTGTGAGGGGATGTCCTCACTGTCCTGTTAACAGAGCTAATCACAGGGTAAACTTTAGCACAATGAATAGGGCTAATTCCTCCGTCTTAGCCCAACCAACTGTATCTAGGCCTAGCTAGTAAAGATCCGTTCACAGGAGTCTTCCCGCGGCAGTCTTTGTCATTGATTACCTTATGTAATTGGAGGAAAGAAACTTTCGCAGTAATTCCCACAATGGAAATATAACAACAAATCAACCAAAATAAAACTCAATCTTCAACATATCCACCGGCTATCCTCCAAATAAGGAGGGTTCAGTGCTGTCAAGGCGTGCCTAATAGAACAGAAATCTGGACAGCTGCACAAACTCGCTGGTTAATTTCTATGTTAAAGAAATGGCCAGTGGCGTAGAAACTTCTGAATATCCCTATTACAAACTTTAGACGACAGCAAGGAAATCTATGTTTAGTTTACCTCTACCGTTCGCATGAGTTTTAACCCACGAAACTGTAAACCCGTCGTTTAGTTACATTAAACAATTCTGATGAATAGGTTACGCCAAATATGCTTCTATGTTTTCAATGTGTTAAAATAATGCACACCTATTTCCATCATTTAATTTTACCTGATGTTCAGCTAAACAGTTAGTGATTTCTACCCGTAATAAAACTGCTTCATTGGCGCTCTATGCATGTCGCTTTTCAGAATTCCATTATAGAGCCAATCTGAGCCACACCCTTATACATTTGAAAAATATGTTGCTGTGTATATTTCTGACAAATCACCTTTTAATTGATTGAAGGGATATGAATTACAAGTTGCCCTAGGAAACAATGTTTTGGTTTTAAAACTTTCCTTACTACATTGTAAGTGTATGTTATATAATTTGATAATATAGCTTACGTGAATTTTCATGTGTGTAACCTCCTCATAACCTGAATGACCGTTTGTGTAAAAAAAATCTGTGTTGCACGAGTTGAGATAGGCGGGATGTAGGGCTTGGATGGAAGAATTAGCCCGAGTATACATTGTGCTAGGTAGCCTTTAGCTACAGAGTTTGAATGCTTCTAATCGTGAACTTGTCCTACAGTGAAATTTGAAGTAGTCCTAAATCGTGAATTGAGTAGACTTACCGGCCTATTACTGTTTTTACAGATCCAAAACCCCATCAAATAAATTGTGTGTATTTGTTTGTATTAGGTGTGCTTCTATGTGTTAAAGATGTATTTTACTCGCCCTAAACACAGGCACACGATGCAATTCTTATGTTTGGTTGCTAAATTGAAGAGTATATAAGAGAAGGTATGAAACAGCCAGTTTCAACAAAATAAAAAAAATAAATACAATCTTGCTTTTAAACTTACCTGACCTTTCACTCAGCTATTTAATGTCTATCCACACATATTTCACCCTAAAACTTCATTTAAACCTCAGTTGAACCAATAAACTCATCTTTTGTGTTTCAGTAAAGGAAAAACGAGAAGATAATGTTCTTACGGTAAGTTTCTCAGGTCATGGTTAAGAGCGTATTTTGGTCACATCACTTTCTGTCCTATGATTGTCTGTTATCTTTTCATCGTTAGTATCGTGTATGATGTCAATGGGAAATTGTCTTCACCCATTACACTAGCATACCTTCAAATATATTATTGAAATAATCTGTGGAAGACATATTCTCATAAAACCGTGTTCATCACTATCACCGCTTCTGCTTGCTACCGGTTTATACAGTATTAATTTTTGTTAATAAATTTAACCTGTAACTTATTTGTTTCTCCGTTTGTAAAAAAACCCTGAGTAAACCTGTATTTATTCAATACAATGTTTATGAGAGAAGAGAGCCAGGGCTAAGGTGGAATGGTGTCCACCAGCCTTGAGACATCCTGAATTGAAAACTTCATTTGAACACCATGTTTTAAGAAATTTTAACGTGCAGGAGATAGGCAAACTGTAAAAACGTGGACACACAAATAATTAAAAGCTGACACAAAATGACCATTTTGGACACCATACTTATGGTTTCTGACTAAGGCCGTGGCAGGGAGAGTTCACTACACTGTTGTAAATCCTTATGTCACTGCTGTTTGTTACTGCTCACATTTGAGAGTGTGATGAGGTCTGGTTGGTTCTGATGAAATTATTATTTTTAATTACTTCCAAAAGTTGGAAGTGAAGTTTTAACAAAGACAATTTGGACTCCTGTGATAAGGTAGTAGCAGGCCCTTATCCATGCTGTCGTGGTTAGAGGATGTACCAGGTGTAAGTCTTCAAGTCAACCTCTGGTATGTGAGAGTGATCATGAGACCACTGTATTATATTGAAGGTGGGGGGGGGGGGACTATTGGTTACGTTTAATTCCAATAACAAATGTATCTTTGTGTCAGTTCAGATTGAAGGTGAATATGTGGATTCTGTACGGAAGGACACTTTGCTGAGACGACCAGAACATAGAATACCAGGAACATGTACTCTGTGCGAGATCAACGTCAAATACACGGTTAGATATGTAATGTGCTTAAAAAATACACTTTGATGAAATTCACCCAGTACGGCTAATTGAAATATGTCAATGTATCCTAAAATGCCTGTCTGGCTAGACTCTTGAATTTTTGATTTTAAATGGTTTTAATCAGGCTTTGAGATAATAATAAAAAATATCTTGTATATTTTTATCTGCTATCTTTTAAAAAAAAATACCATTATCATACATGTATCAAATATAAGATACTAAGTAATAGGCCTATAGCTGTTTTGTGTTTTAAATGTGTTGTTTGAACAATATTCATTAAAGGTAAATAAAGTACTTTCACTTGGCAGTGGGCTGTCGACCATCAGGTATATGAGAGAGTCATACGTTGTGGCTCCGGCAATCACAGTGGTGGTTTTTCGAAGTTTCCCCTGTTTTCCACTGTAATAAGGCAAGGAGCAGTGTCAAGTGGACAATCTGTCATCACTCGTCATATAAGTAAAATACCCTTGTATGACCTTAAACCCCAATCAAACAAACAAACAAAACATTTTGCAGTGTTGTTGAAAATCAAGTATTGGAATGTGGGGGACTAAACTCACAAACTTTAAGCACAGTATCATCCTCTGGCTAAGGGCAGTTTGTTTGTTGTGTGGCAATGCTGTCTTTATTTAGCACTCTCCAACATTATTGAAATGCTTCACATCTGTGCTAGTGTTGATTATTGTTGGAATACACAGCCATCATAAGTGAAATACCCTTAAGCACAGCCTAAAAGATCAATCAATCATTATTTAAGCAGAGTATCAAAGTATGCACAATTACTATTGGAATAGACTTTTTCTCTACAGGATGTCTTGATCATCAACCAATTTATCAAGCCTGATGGGACTCTACTTCCCAAAGAAATTACTGGATTATGTCAGAAAAAACAAACAGAAATGCAGCGATTAATATACCAGGCTCAAAGTTCAGGTATGATCGTCATAACTCTTACAACATTCAATCTATCACAATCTGAAAGGTAACAGTGGACACAGTATTACAGTATGAATAATTCTGTCCGAGAAACAAACTTGTATTACACTGTGTTGCACATCGAATAAAGGAACTGGTGTTAACTAGAGGGGCAACTTGGAAACTGGTGTTAACTAGAGGGAAGCTGGTGTAAACTAGAGGGACTGGTGAAAGTAGAGGGAAGCAGGTGTAAACTAAAGGGAAGCTGGTGTAAACTAGAGGGACTGGTGAAAGTAGAGGGAAGCAGGTGTAAACTAAAGGGAAACTGGTGTAAAGTAGAGGGAAACTGGTGTAAACTAAAGGGAAACTGGTGTAAAGTAGAGGGAAACTGGTGTAAACTAGAGGGAAACTGGTGTAAAGTAGAGGGAAACTGGTGTAAACTAGAGGGAAACTGGGTGGGTGGCTGGAGAGAGCTTCATGTTGCACTGTTGCTCTCAGAGCTAAAGGGGAACAGGAAGCCGATCTGTGTGTGGTGTCTGTAATGCGTCCTGTATTTGTCCCGTCCTGTCTTTGTTTGTTGCCAGTGGAGGTCGAGGGTGGTTTCTTTCACCCATTGGGCTGGCACGTCGTCATATAAGTGAAATACTCTTGAGTAAGACGTTAAATCCCAATCAAACAAACAAGAGGGAAAGTGGTGTAAACTAGAGTGAAGTGGTATAGACCAGAGGTAAACTAGAGGGAAACTGGTAACTCCTTGCATTGTCACTTTGTCTTTATGCTGTATTACATAAGATATCCACTGGTACACAGTTACTGGCAGCTAAAAGCTTCAACTGGTATTTAAGTGCTGAAAACTGGCAACCAGATGTATGATTCGTTTGAAGGATGAAAATATGTAACTATTGAGTCATCTCCGCCATGTCGTAACGCTATCAGGGTTCTCCGCAGTTTCTACTGAACCTTCTTTCAACCTGGACTAGCTGTTACAACTGAACATGTAGGAATACGGAGGTCTACGTACACTTAGGAACTACATGTACCACTAATGCTTGGGTTACTCCTCTTCTAGTTTACATAGATATGATTATGTGTTTCTGGCTCTCAGTCCGGCAGCCTTTATCACTTCAGCAGGACCCGCAGCCTTGGCTTAGTGGTTATCATGTGGGCTTACTAATTCTGCTTCGATATACTGTTCACAGGGTTCGTCTGTCACTCCGGGTTGGCTTTTATGAAGTTTCCTCTCAATTTTCCACCATAATTTAGCAAGGAACAGTGTGGATAATCCGGAGCCATATACGTTAAATACCCTTGAGTACTCACACTAAGTGTCATATTACTGTGAGCAAACAACAATATTTATTCTTCTGTTTCTAAAAGGAGAAAGTTAGTGTTTTGTCAATGATGGATGCCCTTTGCTATAACGATTTTTTTTACCTTTGCTTATAACACAAACACAATTATGGGCAGAAATAACTTATACATTTACCAAAAATATTCCACAATTATTTCATTCAAGAGTAACACATGTGTCATGCATACAATGTAATAATAAATTGATATAAAAAACAAATAAATTTATCACATGTGCAACATATGCAATTGTAAGAATTGTAAAAAAAATTAGTAAAAATGAATATATTTATGCCCGAATTTAAAATCTTCCTCTCACCATGTGTACATGTATATCAAATTTTTTGTCTGGCAGGTCTATTGGGAAACCGACGACCTGAACATATTGACGAGGAGGAGAGTCTTTACAAGTCCCAGTATAAATGGAAAAAGAACAATGTTTATTTTACTCCTGGCAAGAGATATCAAGTTATTTAATTCAAATCTGTCTTCTTTGACAACTTTATATATTTGTTGTATTTTACCAAAAAGATCTTTTAGAAATAAATGTTTCAGTACAATGAAACAATATTTTGTTATTTTTTGTACTTGCCCCTATTCCTTGTTATTGTCTTTCCTAACATGTATACTAGTAATTAGTTAGGATTTGGCTTAATTAGGTACACCTGCTGTCATAGGCACACTGTTTGATAATGTATCATTTTATGTGGTTGTCCATCTAACAGTCTGGTTTCTGGCCTTCAACGTGACAATCATATTATGGCATTCTACTAAACTGAGAATCTGTCGTCATATAAGTGAAATACCCTTGAGTACGACGTTAAACCCCAATCAAACAAACAAACAAACTAAACTAAACTTAGAAGGATATTCTCATTGATTTTGGCATGGGTCAGTTACAGATGGCACCATCGTGTAAATATTTACACTTAGTTTCCAGAACTCACCTGCAGGGTTATATGTTAGATTTTTATCAAACCTAGTAGAAATCACCATGTAGGAAGATAGTGTAGGATTGCGGTTGGTGTATATGCCTACAGGTGGTGCTAACTGTCCACTTTTTGGTGTCCATTAACTTAAAAACTGCCAATCAAATTCTACTAAAAGGTGCTACAGTTCTTCCATTTGACAAGATGTGGTATGGGATAGCCTACAGACGGGGCCACCTGGTGTGAAAGAGTACATTTGGTTTCCAGCACTGAACTTGAGGGTTACTTGTCCAATTTGATTCCGATAGTAGACATACATGCAGTCCATTAAGAAAGATGGTATATACAATGAACTTAGTGTATGTCCACCTACAGCGGTGCCCTGTATTGCCGACCATCCACTTTTTGGTTTCAGGCCAATGACTTATTTTTATAAAATAATATAATAGCTTTATTAAAACTTGGTATGATCATGCTATATTGCATGAGAGGTGGGAAATGATTTATGCATAGGTTTAGTTCATCAATTTCCTTCTAATTGGCTTTATGAACATGGCTTTAAATACTAATCATTCCATCACAATGGCACAAATTCAGACACCTTGTTTCACCAAGTCATGGACTTCACCATGCAGATCAATCCATTTAACCTGTTATTAGTAACCAAATACAATCTTATAATGAGGAATTTTCAGGTACACTTTTGTAATGTTTGATTGCGAGCACAATGTGCTCTTATTAGTGGTTTAGAGCAAGATAGAGCTTACATTACCAAGACCTCGTCATTTTGACACTGATTTGAGACCCAAGTAACCATAGGCTTAGAGGAATGTCAAAAGGGCTTACAATTATACTCTTATAATGCACGATTCTGGCTTACTCCCAGAAACTAGGACTCCTAGCTCTATAGCAAGTTACTCCTAAACGCTTGGTCATCACAGACTGGAACCTGTTGCGACTAATCGATCCAACACAAAGTGTAATTTACATAGTGATCCCAGATGTTCAGGAGATAAATCTAATGTGCTGGACATCCAACAATATTATATGCAAAGTATAAAATCAACTGGCAATGACTGCGGCAACCATTGGACTGCATTTAAAAACATGTTGACATCCATACCTGAGTTATGTCCCCTTATCACAAAAAAAGTGAAAATACTTAGTTAATTACCTTCAACAATTATTTTAATATTGTTTAATTTCTTGGGGACTAAGGTCTATATGTTCATTGCCTTTTTTTACTGTGTATGGAGGCTTGTTACAAATCAGTGGAGTAAGCTTAGTTCATGTCATAGTAAGCAAGGTTTCAAGTTATGACTGGTATAAAACCCGGCCTTTATGCAGTAACAGCTTTCCATTTAGTGATCTTGATTGAGGCCAAGATACATTCTGGTTTTGTATCACTGAGCGGGATACAATCTAGTAACTTGTGATACCTTTACACTTTGATAGCATATCATCCGTGGTGGGATATCCGCAGAGTGCTTGAAGCGTTCAATACATTACATTTGTAAATTTTTATTGTAGAGAATGAAAGTTTTGCTGGCTTCAGCCGGAATTCATATGTATACAAATAAATATCAAAGACAGAAAAGTTTGATACCATAAACATATGTAACTGTGTTGAAAAAATGTTTTATAAAGCCTGGGCTGTCGTTGCACGGCTATGATACCATGTAATAATCTAGTAAGGCGATAACAACATGGGGAATCTGGACACATCTTGTTAAAATGAGAAATATACTTCAGAAGTTGAGATTATGCCTGTCATTAAGTATAAGCTTTCGCCTACATATTGCTTTTGGGATTCTAAAAGGTATAATATATTTCAGAATGTTAGCAGACTCTTATTGGAAACAAACTTTTAACTTCTCCATAAAAGATTTACTGATCTTTCAAACCTCATGCTGGGACCTTTACCAAGCGAAAAACAATGATATAATTTAAATTTCAGCACATCGCTAATAAACAGGAGGGTTGAAACTTGTCAAATTAGATGTCTAGTAGCATAGAGGTTTATGATTTTATACACTACCGACACACAATTGTCCAACGATACATGTTTTAAGTTTATCATCCATCTAACGTGTTTTTGACACCAGAATATGAGAACATGGTTTTCAGGACCTGGGTACAAACACTTGAGTATCAGGACGTTTCACTAAATCATTCACAAAATGACATAATGTTGAGAATAAAGAATTCAATACATATGTATGCAGGTTTGAAGTTGTATTTTCACTTTTCCTATAAGGCATTTCAAACAATTCAATATGGAATTTATTGTATCACCATCATCCAGATGGAGGTTTTTTATATACCAAATCACTTCATTGATTAGATAGTGGTTCATTGAACAGTACGTAGTCCTTTACTTCAAGTCCTCTGTATAGCATCCAGTTTGATGTTTGGAAATAGTAGGCAACATTGAAGTAAGCATATTGCCCAATCAGCGGTCATTACTATAATAACACTCTTTATTTCAATGAAAATAGTTTCTTCAAGTGAATAAATTAGAAAGGTGCATAAATCCATAAGGATTTAACTATTTTGAGAAAGATAACATTGATAAGATGAAATAAGGCAGTTTTATTTGTAGCCAATGAATACAAAATCTTTAAATAAGTACAGTCATATATAATTTGTTAGGAGAAGGTAATCTGTGAAAGCAGTGGGTACAGAAGTTACAACATGAATGGCAGGTCCATGTTCTTCTCCCCAAGGCCAACATAGATGGAGCCGTATCTTCTGGATCCAGGTACATGGAAAAAGACGTAACCCAGCCAAAGCAAGCTGCGGACAGAGACCAGTGAACTGCCTCGCTCAAACTGTAAACTCCACGATCCTGAAACAAACAAAAATATGGGGATTAAAAAAATGTATGTGTTTTCTTTATTCTTTTATTGCCAAATGCTCTGAAGTTCAGGAATATGTGAGTTGATTGGTTGATCAACTCCGGAAAGACATTTCCTATCTGTCTACCCCAACAGACGAACACAACCCTGAAATATATCGGTGAGGTACTGCTTTAGAAAACTAATGTTCCTCTACTTCTCAGTAAAAGAATCATGACTCTTATAGTAACATACAGCCCTAAGCCAAGTCAAACTGAGCTGGACAAACAGATAGTGATTGATACACACAGCATAGACAAACACTATTATTTTTATCAAAACAATGAAGGGACTAGGACATGGTAACAACTGACTCCACAATAGTGTTGACGCACCTTTCTTTTAACCATTGTCCATGTGCTTCCAGTTTTAAAATTCCTAAATAATATACATGTAAAAAGATACCAGTTCCTAAAAGAGAATTCAATTGTGTATAATCCTAATCTTCTCACCCTTTGGTGTGTCCTCTTCTAAGGTGTCCATGAAATCAATAGACTTGTCAAGGTTAGCTTTCTGTAGTAATGTCTTTTCATTCAGCTTGACTGGGTCACGGAAATGCGTGTAAGAGCCACACTTGGCAGCCTCTGATACAGTCAATCCTGTAAGTAAATCAGTTCCCATTACTCTACTTATTTACACATATTTGCAGGATTGTAAACCATTGTAAAGTTTCTTTTAAGTTAAAGCCTTTTTTTAGGGTTAGGTTAGATCTATGATTATACAGATTTTAAGATATTTGAAACCAGTTAATGAAAACTTACAATAGCTGAATGATAACACTGAATATATTTGTATTTTCGGCAACAATCAAAGAGGTTTTACCTTCAAAACTCCTGTTACTGACAATCTGTCCTGTTGGGGTCTTAACAAACGCACCACGGGGTACAATTTTCACATCATTGTCAATGTCAAAAATAACTGATGATAATCTGTCCTCTTCCTTTATAGTTATCTGAAGGGGAAAGGCAATAAATAAAAAATGTTATTGCTGTATATTTAGGGGGCTTCTTAAACGGTTCTGTGTTTTGAGCCCTGTCTAGACTGTATCTCATTTACTATTTTGTACAGGCATTTAAAAATTGCACACTGCATTCTTCTACATATGCAAAAATGCAAAATAGACAAACAATCATGCCAGTTGAATTATGCAAATAAATGCATCAATTATACAAATCCATAACCAAATGTGTCAAGTAATTGTTATTAATTCAAATTCCTGCAAAAAAGTTCTAACAGATGAAAGGCCTACATTAGATTAGTGCATGTAAGTGAAACTACTATCTGTATAGCCTTATAAATATGTAATATCTAGGTCTTATTTATAAGGCTACCATCTGTTAAAATCATAACGTTTAGTTGCACTGAAAAGCTCAATATCCGTTGCTTGCATACAAAATTACATAAATTACTGCAACTGTTTTTATTTTGAATCTTGCCAAGTGTATATATTGGAGTTTGGGAGACCTACTTCATTTATTTGTTAGTTCTGTCACATGTCTATATTAGTCGAGAGATATTCACAATCTTTCAGTCAAAATTGTATTAACCTGAAGTGAACATGGTCATTTATAAGCACAAACAGCATACCGTTTCTTCTTCCTCTGTTGCATCATCACCTTCTCCAACCTTCTTCATCTCTGTATGTTCAAACTCATAGGCTGGGTCACCGGTAAATCTTCCCTTAGCTAATTGACTCTGGGCTTTCGTTTCAGCTGTTGGAGGGGGTAGAAGGCCCCAGTGAACACAGTCTTTACTAAAATTGTGAAGAAAAAAACCCAACTACAATGTACATGTGGAATTTATGTTTTTAGAATAAATAGGACATTAAATATAGCATTAAAAATAAGTTAGACATTCTCCATTAATTAAATGCATAATCATCTAATGCAGACAGATATTAACATGTATACATCTGTGTACCCAAGAAAAACCAGAGTTAGTTACTAAGCTTTGTTAAGTGTTGGTTTGAGTAAATTGAGAGTCTCGATATTTCAATTTCAAAGTGTATTAAATATCATATGAGATACATGTAGTTCTAAATAACATCTCACCTCAGTTTCTCAATTTTCTTGTTGCCATATAAACATGACAACTACATGTAGATGAACAATATTCATTATCAATGACTAATTAAACCAACTCATCATGCAGTTTAAACACTCCATTATGGAAGTCAAGCAAAGCACTGGTGACAGATAAATGAGATTGTCACACACCCTTAGACAGTCAATTGATAATTATTGACATGTGTCAATAAATAGTTGTTTTATTAAGCGAGCTAAGTACCAGTAATGGTTATGGGCTTAAATGTCTCTAAAGCTTACAATACAGGGCTTAGCTGACCCTAACACAATGAATAGGGCTAATTCCTCTATCTTAGCTCTACATCTAGCACAAGGTATAGGGCTAATTCCTCCGGGACCGTCTTAGACCTACATCTCGCCTATCTCAACCCGTTGTGAAATTTGAAAATTCATCCACCAGTTTCTCAAAACATATATATATCTGATTTTTCTCTGACTTTTTTCTTAACATACACTACAAACAATGACTTATTTTTTACCTACTTGCAACATTTCATTTCTTACAGTTTTTAATATTGTTATTACAAAGGGAGATAACCTAAACGTGTCAACTCAGTCTAGAAACTCAAATAAAACTTTATTTTAACGCCAGGGAAGAAAGTAGGAATTAATTTTGTGACTTTAATATCTAAAAAAAATCAGAGATAAATCAGATGTATGTTTTGAAATGCCGACAATAGCCGCGGATCAATTTCCAACTTTCGCCATGAGTTGAGATAGGCTGGATGTTCGGCTAAGATGGATGAATTAGCCCTATTCATTGTGCTACCCCTACATCCCGCCTATCTCAACCCATAGTGAAGGTTGAAAATTGATCCACGCTATCGCCAGCATTTAAAACATATAATATATCTGGTTTGTCTCTATTTTATTTGGATACAATTACAAGTGACAATAATCTAACTCCTTTCTTGACGTTTAAATAAAGTTTTATATATAATAGATATATATATATGTTTAGTGAGGCCGGCGAGAGCGGCGTATCAATTTCCAACTTTCACCACGGTTTGAGATAGGCTGGACGTAGGGCTAAGACGGAGAAATTAGGCCTATCCCTATTCATTTTGGTACACTGACCCCACTTTCAACTGTTTCAGTTCTAGATGTATTACTTCAGTTCTAGAAGCATTTAAACACGATACGTTTGATGATCTTATTTAATTGTCACTAGCTGAGAAAATCAGCTCTGTCGACTTATTTATCATATTGCCATTAGGCTACAAGGCATTAGGCTACCCTTGTAGCCTATGTTTGCAAGAGAAATGTCCGAATTATTGAAAGGTTTGTTTGTTTGTTTGATTAGGGTTTAACGTTGTACTCAAGGGTATTTCACTTTAATATGACGACGGATTGTCCACTTAACACTGTTCCTGGCCTAATTACGGTGGAAAACCGAGAAGAAACCTCGTAAAAACCACCCCCGCGATTGCCGGAGCCACATC
>JAVFBX010203191.1:0-22634 GCA_034783855.1 Mopalia kennerleyi | reverse complement strand
ATAGTGTTAACATAATTAAATGTATATCTGTTTCTGTTTTTGATGTTTACTGCCAAGGGTGCAGTTTGTTTGAAATTTCTCCTTTAAAAAAAAACGTTTTTTGTTTTTTTGGTCATAATTTAGCATCAGATGTCCTGTTATAGTAAATAGTGTTAATCTATTTCAGGTTTATAGATAAAAAAAAACATTTTATTGAATTAAATATTATAGAGTTTGGCCTGTGAAACGTCGCTGTGTTCTAGGCGTGTTTTGGAATGGTACTAAGTATAGTCGCCCTGTCCCAATACCATTATAGAACAGTTGACCGGGATAAGCGTATATACCTCACTAAATTAAACAAAACAGTTTCCAAGATCGTGATTTGCATCTGCTGGTCATTACAGTGGTGGATAAGAGCCACATCGGCTTGTTCGTCTTTTTGTTTCATTGCTTGTTCCTTGTTGTTGTTCCTCTTGGTTGAACACTGTCTGAAAATAATTGCCCCAATTGCATTTTCGTAGAACTGTATGCATGGTTCACAGAAAACAATAAGAACAGAAAACTTCCTCTGGCCTCCTCACTCTACAGCTCGCACACCTACGCTTGTGCGTACAGAACACATGTGCTGGTGGCTCACCAAAATAAAAAAACTAGACATTTTTTTAATGCATGATTGTAAATATTAATAACTAAATCCAACATAGTTCTTAACAAAATATTCACAACTTTAAGAAGGAAAAAAAAAAACCCACACACATACAAAAACAAAATGTTAACACATATGTATGCATTTTTCAGTTGTTTTTTGTTCTCTTTTTGATGTTTACTGACAAAAGTGCAGTCTGATTGAAATTCATCTTTAAAAAAAGATAAAACAAATTTGAATATGTTCACGCCACAGCCTACCTGAAATACCGCTGAATTTGGATTTAAGATTAATCCACCAAAGGATCAATCAGCCTTCTCGTATGATTGATTTGTGTCTATTGTGCTAAATGGCATTCCGCCTATGTGACGGTGGTGCAGCAACACTCTGCTCTGTTGATACATCACTGTTCTCTTGCTAGCTTATGTCGCTCTTCTTAAGTAAACAAATGCCTCATTTATTACAATGTATTGCTTAACTGTCATTCCCACCATGCACTAATATAATGTATGAATTTGCTTTTATGTGAACTTCAACAGTTACACACTTTTCATGCCATACCAAACTAATGCATTTGTTTGTTTGTTTGATTGGGATTTAACGTCGTACTCAAGGGTATTTCACTTTTAGGACGACGGATTGTCCATTTCACACTGTTCCTTGCCCTATTACGGTGGAAAACTGAGAGGAAAAAAAACACCCCCGCGATTGCCGGAGCCACATTTTGTAAAAGTAGTTCATAATATTTATGCTTTATATGCTTGTAAACTTTACCACCTGTCCATTTTTCTCACCTATCTTTTATTCTCTCCTTGTTCTTGGTGCCAACCGATATATGTATATAAAAGCTTACAAACTGTTCTCAAACCAGCCATTGCCAACCCTTCATGATGGAGTAAGATTTATCCGACAGATATTTACTAAAGTTTAAAAATGTATCAAGTGATCATTGTCAAACTACTGCATAGCCGCATCTACTCTTTTAGTTTCTATGTTGGCTATTTATTAATATTTATAGTTATGAAATGTCTTTAATGAAATCATTTGAAATTTTTGTTTTCAAATATGAAACATTAAAAGTCTAAAATAATGTAACAGTTATATTGATAAATTTTATGTGAATAGGGGACTTTAAATTTATATATATAATAAATATGCAAACAAAAGCACAAAATGACAATATTTGACTAGATGACTGTTGTGAATATGTCACATAAAAAACGAAGACTATCAAATACATATAAAAAATATTCCACAGTTCAAGATACTTGCAACTTTCAAGTCAGGACATTAGTCAATACCAGAATGAGCCCACACAAAGTCTGCAAGTGCACCAATCAACCTGAAAACCTTATGGTTCATGGAAGAGGTCTTCTTTGTCTTTAAGCTGCACACCTTTGAACCTCGGAATAAACTCCAATGTTGCAGCAGCATCCTCTGGATATTTCACGTTGAAACAATAGAATTCTGAAAAAGCAGGGTTAGTCCTCTTAGTGCAGATGTGATGTTACTCATTATAACGATCTTGTCCACAACAAGCATAAACTGGTTTGCCAGCAAGACGGAGCCACCACATGCGACTTTCAGGAAATAGACTTGCAAGAGGGCCTCCGTGGCGGAGTGCTCTAGAGTGTACGCCCTAGAGAGTGTATGCTTCTGCCCCACATATCCCGCTCACCTCTGGGTTGCGGGTTCGAGTCCGCGGACCCTATGTGGGCTGGTATACCAGCAACCAGCGGAAGGTCGTGGGTTTATTATTAAATTCTGGTAAATGATCTGTAATCGGGATTTAATCCTGTTGATCTAACCTCGGATAAATAAATAAATGTCTCCCGCCTGAAATCTGATGCTGTTGTATGTTTTGAGCAAAGAGTTTTCCTCATATGCTAAATTACCGCGAACTTATCAAGTACCAGATGCTCATCCCCAGATACTTTGAGCCAATCTTTTCCAGAGATTTTCCCTGTGTCATTGTTTGGCTCCAGCAAACATGATTCATCACCGTCACTGTCCTCAACAACAGCCTTTAAATTTTTTCGTTGCATTCTGGCAACAAAAAAAAACAATTCATCGCTTTTGTATTTCAACACATTCGGTTGATTTTTTTTAATGTTCACTGCCAAGGGTGCAATCCTATCTTTATTTAAAGACCCTTGGACTAAAGTATTTGACTATATTTTCATGTCAAAGCGTAGCTGAAAAACGGCTGAATGTGGTGTAAAACACCAATTAATCAATCGATGCATTTTGAATCTGATGACGCCTCTGTGCTTACTGTCTACATGCATCTTCCATATCGTTGTCGCTGTTCTTTTCCTACGGGTTACCGACATTTTCATTGAAATAAGTCACGTTATGTTATAAGTAATAAGTAATGTTAATGTTTTCACACTACATCCACGATAATCCCACACAAAAACCGTTGATTATAATGCGTAATACACTAAAAAAAATATTCCATATATAAACATCTTAACGGAAATATTCACGAATATTCATTCTATAGGCCAGTGAAATATTACCTTTATTCAAAGGAACAGGGAAAGTAATTTGTCTCGGAGGCAAAGATTATTCCAGACATATAAATTTTTTATGGATTACCCTAAACAGGTCACCAAAAGGCCAACACGAGTTAAAGAAAATTCCACATTGAACAGGTAATGGAATTGTTTCCATAACTTTAAATAGTTAAGAACTTTGTTTTACAGTGTACACTATTTTGAAGTTATGGTACAGTAAATGCGCCATTTAGAGCTGACATAATATTTGGACGTATAAATTATGACGCCATGTCGATGACACGAAGTTTCCGTTGCCACATTACGTGCCTGTACTGCGGCTGTTGTACTGTGGCATTCTCTAGTACTCGTGCTCAATGTTGTATGTTACCGTTCACAGGATCGAGTCCGTCTGTCTACCCTCAGGTATATGAGTGAGTCACAAGATGTGGCTTCGGCAATCGCGGGGGTGGTTTTTACGAGGTATCCTCCCGGTTTTCCACCATACTAGGGCAAGGGACAGTGTGAAGTGGACAATCCGTCGTCATATAAGTGAAATACCCTTGAGTACGACGTTAATTCCCCATCAAACAAACAAAACTCAAGCTGTATGTTCTTACCAGGCATTACAAATGTCTAGTTATATGCACAACAATAACACCAAAGTAAGAAAACAAATTTGTGTGGTGTGAGAAAAAGATTATCGAACTCAAGGATTTGTATTTCGGCACATATCACTCTCGTGTATCAATATAGAGAAGAAAAACAACTCACCTCCGGCTAGTGATTTTGAAACAATTAATAGAGCCGAGTGATATTTGTTTTAATACAGGTTCTCACGTTGAATAACCCTCATTTCTCCAAAAAGTGGTGGCATAAATATACTTCAAAGCACTTCTGTTAGACTACTCACTCTGGGTATCAGTTAACACCACAGACTTCGGGCTATAGAATCTATCAATATGGTATGAAGTGTTTATGTTGCGATGCTTCTAGCTATATGCTTTATGATGTGAACTATAATGCCATTATATAGAGTCACTCACAATACGGTTTAACATGTGTTTTTCGCCGTACAAGTATGTGTTACATTTTTCATGCGGTTAACTATCAATTATTCTAACCTAAGAAGCGACGTGTGATGGATTAATACCACAACAACACTAGTATTAAATGTCTAGTGGATACGTTAGAGTCGTATTCTCGGGTGATCCGATTCCGACCGAAGATAATTGAGCATTTAATACCATTTTCCGTACCGGTAAAGTAATCTCGGAGGTGTAATGTTTACCGCCGAATGTTTTGTGCGCATGCGTGGAAATGAACCAAAGTACTTCGCAGATGGCCGAGGGATGTTCCGACTTGCTTGTATTGGTTCACCGTATGAACGACAGAGACTGTTCGTATCTAACTGTTTATATCGAATTGTGCTGTTTTCACTGGTCTAGACCGCAGCATATTTATCTCCCCTCTTTGTTTTCTTGGGAACGTGATATCATGATTCATCAGCCCTGAACATGTAAATTTGAACTGATACTGCTTCTTTCTGTTACACGTAATACTTATTTACCGGTCCCAATTACACACGTCTAGTCAAGTAGGCTTGTGTGGAACAAACAATTTCTACACCACACCACATTAAATTCGACACCCTCCGATTAAAAGTGATCAACCTCGAGCGCCGATTAACCCTACGCTATATAACTGAACCGATCGATATATAGCAGGATGAACCCATGTTTGGCATATAACGTTAAATGATAAACACACTTCCCTATCATACTATAATGACCCTGGAGATCAGAGAATATGGGCTATAGGTCTATCAATATTATAGTGACGAGATCTCGGGCTTTGTGCTATATATAGTGGGCTATGCTGCAATACAGTCACGCACAAAAAATAACCATTTCCCACTACCCGACCTTTGATTGCTTGATTGGTAATTTACGTTGTGCTTAAGGGTATTTCACTTATATGCACGTCTGTGTCTGCTTAACACCTTATCTGCAGCGCAAGTAATACCTCGTTCATTGTTTCGTTTTTCGTTGGCCGATAGTATAGGCTGAAAACATTGAATATTTCATACATCAAAAAACACTTTTCTGTCCAAGACGATGTAATTTAAAATTTTTTTTTTTTTAGAAAAATCTGTAATAGTGAAAATCAGTAAAACATTTCTTTATGGAGATTCAAACATCTGGTTCATAAATTTCGCCATCACAAAGGACCACAACAAGATACCCTTTATAACTGAATTAAATCTATCTGATGGCGATACTCACTCAATCAAAAAGACAAAAGGAAAGGTACAAATTGATTAATGACATTAACATAACTGGAGATATTTTACATTTCGACTACAATTATAAATTTTAAAAAGATAAGTTTATTCTTGCCCGACGTGTTAAACAGCTTGACATGTCAGGAGTGCCGCCACAGATGTCTATAGCTAGACATCCAAAACTATCTTAAAGAAAGAACCTGTAACCTACTAGTATCTGTTGCTAAACTATGAGTACTATAGTATAGCTTATTGCGTGACGACGCTGTTCGTGATGTCTACTTTTCCAGAGTAGGAGGTCTAGAAATCAGCTGTCCTATTACCTCGTGCAACTGTAGCGAAGTCAGTACCCCTCGTTTGATATGATCAAAATTGTAGTTTTTGTATATGTTTTGTGTTGTGCCTGTTCATCAATCCAAATTACCCAGCCAATCAATTAATCGATTAATCAATCATTCGCTGAACCTATTAGTCGATCAATCAATGAATCAACCAACCAACCAACCAACCAATCAATCAATCAATCAATCAATCACTTCACCAGTCAGTCGATCGACCAATCAATCAATCAATCAATCAATCCATCCATTAATCACTTAATCAATCAATCAATTGATTAGTCAATTATTAATCAAGGTTTGTCAATCTTTAATTTATTACGTTAATAAACAATGTTGAAATAATCAGCATCAAACCAAAAACCCGTCAGTCTTCCTCGCCTGAATGATTTATTTATCAGGTGTGTTTCTCAACACCGATTAGAAGTTCATTTAACGATCGAATCCTTCACACTGATTGAATAATTCATTTGTCTTTTGAGAGGAACTGTAATTAGTTTCATACCAGAGAAGGTCACCCATCAATAATTTCTGTTTTATTTTTGCCCGAACAAATGATTTAGATAAGAAAAATGTGTAGAACAACGAGCACAGACATAAGCAAGGACATAGGTTTCTGGTAAGTTAATAAGGGTTTACATGCATGGCCAAATGTGTTTGTGTTAAGTTAACAATGCGTTTGATTAGCACATGGGTGAGGGGTAAATTAAACACATATATGTGAGCACCTCAGGTGGTGAATTAACACAGGCAGCGAACATAGTCACGTCCATGGATAAGAAGTACCGGCCCTTAGTTTGTATCAATACAAATGCTCATAAATTTCATATAATCTTGGCCGCGAACTCCATGTCAGGGATTTCATATATTCTGTAAGATCGACCCGTGATAAAAGCACATACATGTTTCTGGTATTTTCAGAACATATAAGTTGATATAACATCTGAATAAATAACTTCGGTATGGGTATAACACAAATGTTCATTTGTTTTGTTTGTTTGACGTCGTACTCAAGGATTTTTCTCTTATATGACGACAGATTGTCCACTTCACACAGCACATTGCCTTATTACGGTGGAAAACCGGAAGGAAACTTCGTAAAAACCATCCCGACGATTGCCGGAGCAACAACGTGCGACTACTTCATATACCTGATTGCCGACAGGCGGACTTGCTCCCGTGAACGGTACGCCGAAGCAGGATTAGAAGGCACACACGCTGCCGCCAAGCCAAATTTTCAAATGAAGCTATAACACAGTTCTATAGATTTCAACTGGTATGTTTACAAAGGAACAACATTGCAGTGCAAATACTAGCAACGTGTTTAAGTTTGAAATTAGCGTTAGTGCTTTAGAAAAACACTTAATATTTGCAATGCGATCCTCTGGTGTCACAACAAAACAGAAAATGGGTTTTTGCACACATTTATCGAGTGGGACGTTACTAAAAAAGCCAGAAAAATCGGCCTTAATACCCATTGCCAGTCTACCATTTTTTTTATTACGCGCGTTCGACTGGATGTTTTCGTCTAGCACGGTTCAGCCGTTATCTACGGACCTTGTTTGACTGGTAGCTGTTAAATCCGTCAAACATGGTTGTACTCAAGGAAACTTCACAAATGTACCAGTCGAACAAAGTTCGTAGAACACGGCCTCGCCCATCTTCTCTAGCCAAGGGTTTTATATCCGAGCTACTCTGCATTACAACCTTTGGCGGATAATTCCTGTATAATGGGACTCTGCTTCAAGCCGATTGATTCGATGCGTGGGAACTTCTACGCATCCAATCAGATTTGTTGAAGCCACTCAGTGAAATTATTGGATATGTACCTACCGCTAAAGACACCAAATCACCGTATATGTGCCAAGACTGCTATACAAACTTAACGAACTGGAGTACTTCAATCAACACAGGTTATCTACGCTGGTTGGATGTAACTGTAAACAGGTTGAGCTAACTATGACCTTGATCATATTATCCGCCAGATGACGTGGCTGAAACTCTCGTTGTACATCAATTATCTGCCAAGGGTTGTAATGCACAGTAGCTTGGATATAAAACTCTTGGCTCAGAGCAGATGGGCTTCATCGTGCTTCAAGAAAACTCCAGCTGAATACACCTATGGACAATTAATGCCCGACAAGCACACAAGGGCGACGCCATATGGGGAAATTAACGTGCGAGAAATCCATTCGACTGGCATGGTATATCTTCGCTACGTACTTTTTGTCTTCCACGCATGTTACTTACGTGCTCAACGAAATCGTTCAATCGAATGCGCCCATATTGTTTCTTGCTGGTGACATCGAGTGTCGTTCCTGTCCTCTGTTGGTCTCACAAGCCAAAAATCTACCCAACTGAGTGTTTTGCAAAACCATTGTAAAATAAATAAGCAAACAACCAGATAGCAGATGACATAGTTGTATTGTTAATCGACTAGATTAACTGACAGTCTGCTATTAATAACGATTTTGCCTCCAACGCTCAACTCAGGGGTTTTAATTTATATGATGACTATACATTGCAAGTGATAGGTGGCAAGTGATAGTGATAACTAAGCATACGATTCAGAAAAACCTTACCCGCAATCGCCGTTAAGCCATCCTATTTTTTTTACCTATACTCTGAGACAAAAATGCTCCAGTAGAACCATGACATAATCTTGAGGTAATGGGTCTGGGTGAAGCTTTATGGCTCTGTATGGAACCATTTTACATCAATTGTAGCTATGGTAAAGTCAACATACAACTCCAATAAAAGACACACATAGATACATGCTATAGCTATATAGTGTATCTCCTTTTTTCAAATATCAACGACCTGTTTTTGTCGTAATGGTTCTACATAGAGCTATTGCCTGTTGTAAAGAACATTTTTGTCTGAGCGTGTACACTTTGATAGTCTGATGGCTAGCCAACTGCCCTACAGTGTGGCCTGTATCAACGACGATGAATTCAATAATTATATAATAAATATCAGAACTCCATTAACCAGAAGTGTGACCTCCCATATCGTGTATATCCATAGCATTGGGCACTTACTGACTCGTCAGTGCAAGAGAACTGAACGCCTAACCGAGGGGAATGCTGGAAAATGAGTTTATGGGTTTATTCGTTTTGGCAATGTTGTCAGTGACCTCCATTAGATAACAGAGTCTTAGCCCTGGTGCTCTCAGTGGATCGACAACACAGATTTACATGGCCCGAACCGCTGCGTACGATTCAACACTAGCTACGCATCAACCGCATGGTGCTTCTGATTTAACAAAAGCCGTGTTGGTGTCCAGTGATATAGATATATTGTATATGCGAGCTTCACGCTTCTTGTTAATCAGCTTCAATAAGTATTCAATACGGAAGTAATTTTAAAAAATGGCGTTTAAAATAGCGCATGGGAGCAGGAATTAAATTGGCTCCCAATTCATACAAAATTTATTTATTTTTTGATATTTTTTTTATCAATTTAATATATCTAATGTGGGTATCATTAAAATCGGATGGGGATTTCGAACAAACCGGATAATTAACAAACGCGCTCAAAAGTTGTTGGACCGAACGCAAAATTGACAAATAGCTTTTCTTTTACTGGTGTTTTTTATTTGTTTCTGTTATAATTTGTGTGATTGGGGTTAAACGAATGTATTTAGGCTATTTTCCTCATTTGACGGGGTACCATGCAGCACAATGGGTGCAATCTACCCGACGTCACTGGTAAAAAAAACACAAGATAGGACCAAAACAAGACGTAACACAGACAACACAAGCAGGTCGGCTTCGTGATGCCGCTAAACTATGTAAGCACCACTGGCTGGTCTATGGAGAGGCAATGGTCAAATTTTCTATCATAATTATAATCATTGGCGAAGCGATGATCTTTATACGCACACAATAGCTCCAGATCAAATCATTCTACTGAACTGTATTTGAATGGAGTAGAGTTCCGTTGACATATAAACACAATATGGGTATAAAATCTGGAATCGATATTTAGACTTCACTATTGTTCCAATGTCCATTCATTAGTACACGTATACATCGAGTAATACTAGGAGCTAGACCGATTGTGTAGCAAGGAAAGGCAAACTGACAATATTCCTCAGCTTATGACTCTTCAGATTGACTGACATCCCCGTGACTTAAAACAAAATACACTCAACTTCAGCAGGATGTTCCACGACTTTAACACAAAACCACAGATATGGGGAATATGACTTTAAATGTCTTCTCTAATTGGCTCGATCCATACTCTGAAGTGTGTGGTGGTTACCCAGGTTAAGAAAAAGTGACTCTGAAAGTCAGTCATAGTATTCGTGATAGTTCCCAGGGTTTTATTAACGTCCTCACGCTCTCTGCCCGGATCGAGAAAGTGAAGAGGCTACTGTTTACTCCACTATCACCTGGGAACATTCGTCAATAGTCAGTACCTTAAGTGGACATATGGGACAAGGTGAAGGCCACCCCGTTACAAAGAGCTGCATTTTGTATCAACACTCGTTGAAGTATCGCCTAGTTATTTAACGTCCATGCTATACAATGTGGACGTCGAATGGTTCGATTAAATGAAAAAGTTGCACCAGATCAACTCGTCAGTTTTGACGAGCTAGCGTAACGAAATATTGGTGTTCTATATTTCAACATACTACAGATTATTATGACTGTAAGTATATGGAAATATAGTTACATGCATCATGACAATAGTATTCGGGGTTTCTTTTACACTAATTGGTTCAGGGAAAGCTTTCATGGTGCCGTTATATTGGATTGTGTTTGGCATCCTTGCATATTTGTCTTGTGCTTCATTATTCTTATTATAAACTCTACTTGTGGCTAACGTTAAATGAAGGACCCAACGTAACGGATAATGCAACTATAAATTTCTTGTTGAGGTACATGTATCTCGCGATAATGGACACGCAGTCCGATGTCTAAATTTGGAAAGTGTTACATTTTCAACTGAAGTACAAAATACCTACAATCCTGTTGCAGTTGTATTGGTATACTGATTGCAGAAAAAACATTTGTTGAAAATGCTCGGGAGCGGGGGGAAGGGGGGGGGGGGCTTTTCGAGCCTGTGGTCACAATTAAGTTATTAGAGCCAATCGGAGTATATATTTGGGTAACCACCAGGTGCCATAGAACTTTTTCAACACAGATTATGTACTATGGAGGTAGGGAAGCGACGATAAACTGAAATATGTTCTGTTTTGGAGCTGGCGATATGGTATTGTCAAAGGACTAGGCCTACTTGTTTATCACTGAAGTAAAAATAAACCTTGAATCGACTGCAGATGGAGACTGAAGATCAGAAAACTTTCTAATTTTTGCGTTATGACAGTCTCACAGTAATAGTTTTCAGCTTGTAGCGCTTTTACTTCACGTTTTTCTGTTTAGTTTTGATTAATTTCACGTTAACTGTGTGACGATGTTTTACCCTACAAACTTTTTGGGAGAATTAGTAGTCTATAACAACAACAGAACAGTCTCATCGATACATCCAAACTACTGATTTACCCGACTCATCTACTTCCACCCGAATGCGGTAAAACACCAAACACAACAAAGATAACACCCATGGCTGTTTTGCGGTGCCATTAACTATTGGCAACAACCCAAAGAAACAAAACAACGAGTCAAATTTTTTTCTCCATCAATTTCCAGTCAATTTATTGGTTTTTATCACACCAACAAAAACAAAAACTGTTCCCGTTAAACAACCTATCACCTTGGCGCTATTTTTGTTTTCTTTTATATTCATGTTAATACAACTCCGATAGAAAAAGTAAGAATCTAGATTTTAACATAGTTATATTGACGATACTATATAAACACTATACATATACCACATGAGTTACACAGGGTTTTTTTTTAACCTCCAAGTCATTTCCTACAATAAGATTTCCGAACAAGACCCAGATGCACCATGTATTCCGCTAAATCGCTATGAGCGGATCGCGGAAAGACTTCCAGCGTGGCGCGGCGCCTTCTGACACGAGATTTACTTAAATTGCGCCAAGATCAACGTGTTCCAAGTAATTGTTGCATTTTAGTGCTTTCTGGCCACTTCGCTTGGACTTAAAGAGTCGTATTAGAAGTTTGGTCGATGTTGAATGCAGCCTGGATCAATTGTATGTACAACTGATGGTGATAAACCGAAAACAACTGCGACTAATACTTTGTGCTATCTAAATCACATCAAATAATGTACAAATTGGGTTTTGCAAACTTTCTAACGTTTACTGATATGATACATGTAGTTTAGTTTCGTCTTAAGGTCAGTGAGGCAACAAGCTATTGCACGAAAACTAATTAATATTTTCCGTGCTTTCGTTGTTTGGTCCAACATCGTTGCATTAGATCGTCAGAGTAATGCAAACGAAAGCAATGATCCGAAACAGCATTAAAAGGTTTGAGATTGAAGATGATGTACTGGATCATAGTAATAGGATTGGGATAGAGGATGATGTACTGCAGCATAGAAACACCATGAGACTTGGGATAGAAGATGATGTACTGGAGCATAGTAACACCATTAAGAGGCTTGGGATAGAGGATGATGTACTGGAGCATAGTAACACCATGAGGATGCTTGGGATAAAAGGTGATGTACTGGAGCATAGTAACACCATGAGACTTGGGATAGAAGATGATGTACTGGAGCATAGTAACACCATGAGACTTGGGATAGAGGATAATGTACTGGAGCATAGCAACACCATTAAGAGGCTTGGGAAAGACGATGGTGTACTGCAGCATAGTAACACCAAGGCAAAAAAATCAAGAAAGTTCTAACTGAATTTACTCACAGTTTCGGTTTATTATTAGGAGTCAATGGACCGAAACGTTGAAAAAGTCATTTATTATGGAAATATTTACGGTAGTTGTCCTAACAAGTTGATTCAAATTGGATAAACGTAAGCCCTGTTTTGTCAGTATTCATTTTTTTAACACTTAAGAGCAATATTGCAATCCCACATATGAAATATTGCGTAAAGGACAAACTTCAATTTGCAACAGAATTTTGTTATCAACGTGACTGTGACTTATATAGAATAAATAACGTGACTGCGATTGTTATTAATTGCAAATGTCCGTTTAAATGACCAGTTTTGTCATAAATGACATATTATAGTTTACATGAAAAGGTTATTATTAATGACATACTATAGTTTAAATGACACGTGTTGTTATTAAAGACACCTGTTGTAAGCGAATGGGAGCTTGACAAGCACTGGTATGAATGGCATATGGTACTATTCGATACTAGTTTGTTATTAATGACATAGAATAACTCACGCGACAAGCATGGTCATTACAGAAAGTAGGTCATAGAATTCTTGTAATTAGCGACACAGAGTACATCACGTTTTGCTGTCCATTCCAGAAAGTCGCTTTTGAACATGTTTTGTTCATGACAGCAACACGCTAAGGCATAGATGAAGGTTATCTTATGTTATTAACGCTAGAATAAAGACTTATTTGACACGTTTTATTTTTGATGGTAGCGTTATGCTTAGGTGACAAATTTTGCAACTGATGGCAGCAAGTATTTACCGTGATAAATTTAATTATGCATGAGAGCATTAACGTGACACGATGGTGTCATAGCTTACGCAAACCTGTTGCTATTTGTGCCATACGAGTACAGCGCACCATGCAAGTTTTCTTAACTGTGTATATTTTGACCAGAATAACCCTTTGACATAAAGTCTACAATACATGATAACATCGATGTTTATGAAAATTCACAATAACTTGCTTATTGAGAACAATAAGTCTATGTTTGCCTATTTTTGTTACAAATGTAAAGGTATGTTGCGCATAATACAGCTTTGATATTTATGACAAGGACTGATTAAAGCGAACAGTTGTTCAATTACAATAAATACTACAATTATGTGTGATAGTCTACTCTGTGTCCATATTATCTTCGATATCGATGCATACAAATAGTTCAATCTGTAGAAAATGTACTTTATGTTAACGAGTTTACTTCAACAACAACAATACCAACCACTACAACAACGAGAACAACAAGTGGTTATGATTGGATTCACAACATCGTTACTAGCACGGCTATACCGTTTGTCTGTACAGTAAAAATGTAACAAAGTAAAATTATTTTACAACCTTATAAAACCTCACTGAGTTCACAAATATGAGGTGTCCAAAAAAGTATTACAACGAATCACAACAAAGCTCAATATTTTCTGCCGAGCTGGCAAGCCGGATGTGAGTGAAACGACGGCTTAAAAATGTACAACCTTCAACAAGTTCCGGCCTTCTTCTATAGTTAGATCTTCAACAATAATCTGTCAGAATGGTAAGTACAAACAAGTCTACATCACAGCAACTATACTATTGACTAAGGTGGATAATGAATTGCTGTGTTTTATATTCGTCTAAATTATTATTTACTTAATTAAACACTTTATATAATATTTGTAATATATAATAACACGTGCCAATGTCAGAGGGACAAATCAGTTCTTTAACATTACATAGGCTACTGTATGCAGTATATGGTATTAGCAATACAAATAGGAATTATATTTGTTTCAAAAATTGATTAACTGATTAGTAGGGTTTGATCATCGCTTGTTCCCAAATTCGATAACTCCACTGCACTGTGGAATAAACCAGATTAAGACATAATAATAGCTTAATCTCAATTTAGAAGATTAAACCAACCATCTATATATCATTTTGTTTTTACTTATATACTCTGTATTTATTTATGTCCCCTTGTGTAAATGTTTGTATTAAAAGGAACGGTGTTTATCTAGGCATTGCCTGTTCGCCAATCCTTATTTCAATTTCGAAATAAAAATACTGTTTAAACTAAACTCCTAACGACAACAGTTAAAAGCTGACAGCATTTCCCATCTATATATTATTTTGTTTTACTTATATACTCTGTATTTATTTATGTCCCCTTGTGTAAATGTTTGTATTAAAAGGAACGGTGTTGATATAGGCATTGCCTGTTCACCAATCCTTATTTCAATTTCGAAATAAAAAATACTGTTTAAACTAAACCAACGGAACGTTAATAAGCTGCAGAGAATCACCTAACAGATTTTGTTGTTTAAATATCTTACGTCCGTTATTAAGCTTTAGAATGGACTAACTTCCGTACTTGAAATCGAATAAATACACTTATAAACTTGAAAAAAAACCTTTTACTCTGTGAGTACTGAACTTTGGCTCTGTTTTTGTTTATTTGTTTGTCGTCTTTAAATATCTGCATTTCCATCAATTAACTCAAAAATCGTTCTTTGACCTGATACAGGCACAAGTTCGATATGCTCAGTTTAAGACAAACTGGCGTAAATCGGCCATCAAGTGTAACTGTGTTTTCCGAAAACTTGAACATATAGAGTATATGGTAATGCTTAAAACTTGTGTGTGTTAAGGTGCCATTCTAGTTGTAAATGATACAGTGAAATAGTAAGTTTAAAAGTAGTCCATATGACCGGGCTGTGATTGTTACAGTTGTTGTTCACAGTACCCACAGCACGTCAACCTCCCTTAGTGCAGTTTAATTCCACAACTGTGACATGAATAACAACCTCTACTCTTCACTATCTTTACTACTGGCCATTTGGCGCCAAAAAGAAAATGAATTTCTGCTTCTTGTATCAATTCCGTTCGCTTGACTGAACAATCCTGCTACATCCTACGGGTTACTTGCTCCGGATAGCGGCTGACGTGCTTCAGACGTCTATTAAAATGAGATGTCGATGTCCTCAGACGTGTGCAGGGTTAGATGAGCCGTCGTTGTGTTGATGATGTTTCAAGGAATGGTGGCTCTCGCTTAAGGAGTGGCGACCATGTCCGCCTTCTGGATGCAATGGAGGGAGTTCGCCCTGGGACAAGTGGTGGACGATCCCGGCTCCCAGGCTGTCACCAAGTACATTCGTCATCGTCCGGAAGCGGTCCCTAAAACAAAGGTAAAAGTAATAACCAAGAAGTACAACAGGAAAAACTACATTCAACAGATAACCACTCCTTCCGGCAGAATTTAGCGGTAGGCATATCGGATTACTGATTTTCCTATAATATGCTGCTCAAGAAGTACAACAGGAAAAACTACATACAACAGATAACCACTCCTTCCGGCAGAATTTAGCGGTAGGCGTATCGGATTACTGATTTTCGTATAAAATGCTGCTCACAAGATCGAATATCCTTGTCAAGGTATGTGAGGTGTCTCTGGCACTCTCAAGGGTGGTTTTTACGAAGTTTTCTCCCATTGTTCCATCTTATTTAAGATGGGTAGAGTGAAAAATGGACAAGCCATTTTCTTTTATGTTAAATACCCTTGAGTACGACGCTAAACCCCCAACCAAAGGCGATACAACTACGTGTAGGTCTATGCACTATCTTGGGAACATTTAATTTTGTACGGTGCTTGATAAATGGAAAATAATACATAAGGGTTTATTGTCATCAGTTAGGCTGGGTGATTTGGCCAATCCGATCGATTCTCCATGTCACGTGCTTTTGTAGTTTCACGAAAATAAAGCTTAAGATAGCGCCCTGTTAAATAATGATGATGTCCAAAGAAAATACAGGTGTATCGATTGTTATGTCTCCAGGGAAAGTGCGTGGAATATATTCAATAATATATAGGTGTTTCATTTGTTCTAACAAATAAGAATTCACCGAGTTTAAATTACTGTTACCTGTATGTTACTCTAACGCCGTGTTGCGGCAACTTGATTAGGTACAATATTCTTAATCCAACTTATTTGTACAAATAGTTAAAACCTACCAAAGCTGCGTAAGCAGTTAAGAAAGCTGTCCAAGCATCATTACGTATGGATATAAACTGTCCCAGTGTTGCATTTAATAACAGTTATCAAGCCAGGAAATTTATAGCTTAAATAGTGCCACAGTTTATTTCGTAAATAAATAACATGACTTTAAACTGCTTATTGTTTTTTTTAATAGAACCTCGGTCTCACGGACAAGGGAAATCCACATTTTATTTTAAACTGACAGTTTCTTTTCATGCCAGGAGAAAAACGTATGAAGGGCTATAGCGTCCAAAGTAACATTAACTTTTAACAAAACTAAAATACTCACAAGAACCAATCAACGACAAGAATCAACGTCATGTCCTCAGTGGGCAGGCCGACAGCCGACAGGACGATAACCATGGTAACAAGCCCCGCCTGGGGAACACCCGCCGCGCCTATGGAGGCTGCAGTTGCCGTGATACTGAAAAACCAAACAGATACAATTGTGAACTAGAAAAAATCTGAACCGTTAAAACCCGTAAGCTGTAGTAATGCGAATGTACACAAAAATTCAAAACCGTAGCTGTAGCCGTTACCGAGATTCGCGAGTTCAAAAATCGGTGGAATAAAAATAATAAACAGAACGGGAACAATAGTCTTCCGACAATAGTCGGAATCCTAATTACTTAAATTCTCAATCTTCTTTCAAATGTATGTTCGATATGATCTATTAGCATCCGAGTTTAAATCCCTGTCCGTATACAGTTTGCATGCTCAGGTGCAGCATTTGTTGAGGTTCGAATTCCTGGGGTGTCTTGAGAAGTTGAGATTGACAGTTGGTGAGACGTCAGTTGATACATTCTGGTTTGAAAAAATGTATTCCATTGCGTTAGAGAGAATTTGAGGCTTCCGGTTTCTGAACAAATGTTTGCATTTGATTGTCGGAGTCTTTTAAGCGAAAAATGCTTGATTTGTGGACAAAAAAGTTGTCTTTGTGCTCTCATGTTTCGTATGGAAAGGAATGTGTTTTAATGGTTCTTTTCACAAGTACACTTAACCATGCGCGATTGCATTCAATACCGCAAACGATGTCCTTTGTAGTTTGACTGCATCATGGTACTATGAATTGAGTTTCAGTTTAATCGATAGATGACGTAACTACAACTATCAGCCGTTTCTGTGGTCAACCATCATAATTGGGATTTCGAGAGATTTTTTAATTTAGGCGGTAGCGATAGGGACATTTGGTGGTTGGACATAAAAGCACACAAAATCACGTTGTACTGCCTGATCTCGTGAGCCTTTTTGCTCCGAGTGGCATACCTATGTATTATTGAGCAAGTCAGGCAGTGCTATTTTCAGCGCGTGAATTGGCAGGCCGGTTAGGTGTTAAGAGTCTTCTATCATTTAGCCCATCTTGTCGGCAGCATGATTTGAATCTTCATTACCCTTTCACTTTTCCAATCAGAACTTTGTCGTCGGTATCATTAATCATTTCACTAAACCCAGTGGCATACTATCAGTCTTGTCGGTAGCTTGGCCACTATGTTTTGCGTTTAGACCGTACGAGAGCACACATTCCACCATGTCACACCTTAAATGCTGAATCTTATCACGTTAAGACAAACTTGTGCGGCGTGGAATCGAGATCTTGTTCCACTAGCCGTAAGTTGGTGCTCAAGCTGAAACACGGTGCGCATTGAATTTTAAGCCGCATCCGAACAAATGGTATCTCTGTATATAGACAGATAGGGAGATACCAAGCAGCATTTCTATTGGCAGCAAAAAATTGCAACTAGGCCGAGAAATCTTTGGAATTCCCGTTTAATTATAAACACAGTCATTTATACTATTTCCAGTTAGAAATTTGTTCAGTTTGTGTATGCATACAACAGATATAAATTATGCCTGAAATTGATCTGCCGTGACCTGCATCTAACTTATGATTTTCGAAAAAGCGACTTTGGATAAGGCTTGGTCAACCATAAATTACCATTATTTTTTTGGAAATTTCTAATGCACGGAACGAAGAAATTTGGTATCTAAAACGCAGCCTATATCTAGTAAAGCGTTTAAAGCTGTCCAACAAAATCACAAAAAAAACAATGTCTTTGCATGAACTGAGATAATAGGCCATTGCATACTTCTAGTTGGTAGGCTTTTTGGAACTATTCTATTTCCAATTCAAAAGGCCAACTTTCCATGCAATAAACATCATTCTAGTGTGTAGTATAGCTTCATTGATTGATTGGTGTTTTACGCCGTGCTTAAGGAAATTTCTCTTAAAATGACGGCAGATTATTTCAACAATGATTGACACTAACACAACCAAGATGTGAAGCGTAACCATAATGTTGGAAAGTTATAAGTAAAGACATGGAGTAAAACAGTAAAGATTTAAGATTGAATACTGGAAATGCCTTGATCGTTAAGTCAAGACAAAACCGAAAAACAAAGTTATTGAAATAGACAGAGTAAATAAGGCATTTTAAGTTTTTACGGTTTAACGCTGTACTTAAGGTTATTTATTTATATGACCAGGGGCCAGAACAATAGGTTGGGCACCCCCAGCAGCAAACACAGCTCGGCTTGGTATTGCACTGCAGCCCTGCGAGCATCAGGGCAACAGGAAGCTCCATCCATCGACATTTTAAGTGAGTGTATCTTTTGTGTTTATAATACAACCAAACAAACATATTCTATATCGAACGTACCATTTTCTTCTACACCGCCCGTGCTATAATATATTTAATTATATATCTTGATAAGTATATCCTATCTTCCAATAATTGGCGTAAATTAATTACGTGGTCGTATGGTAAAGTGGGATGTTGGGACTCGAGGTTGGATATAAAATAATATTGAACTTAACCAATCACAAAAGACTATATCTGTTTTAAAAAAAATAAAGAAAAAGTACCGGGGATGTTAACAACTTTTCGTTGACAATTTCCTGAATACAACCAGTTTGTTTATTGTTTATATATGATGATGTTGCTTTTATTTTTGTGTTTCCTTTTACCAGACCAGTGAGCCAACTTCTGAGAAAATATATTGCCGTAAAAGTCTCTGTTGTTTAGGGTTAAAGGCCTATTTATGGTTATGTCATCCATATGGCGTCGTGCCGGCGTAGCAGTGAAACAGACCATCCTCCACGTCCAAACCAATTCAGCACGAAGAGACAGAACAATCAAAAGATGCAATAAAAGGACACAGAAACAGATTTACTCACTTTCCAAGGCCATAGTAAGAGAGGATATAGGGTAATAATTTTCATACCTGATAGTTATCACTTTCCCTAAGTCCATGGCGAGGCCGTTGACTTGCGCAATGAATAAGGCAGCCACAGCTTCGTAAAGGGCAGTGCCATCCATGTTTATTGTGGCCCCTACGGGGATGACAAATGAGCTGACGCGGGGGTCAATACCATTATTCGTCTCCAAACAATGGAGAGTTACAGGAAGCGTTGCAGAGCTGAAAATGTAACCACAAGTGTATTATTATTTTTCTATTTTCATATGAATCTTCATGTACCTGGCACACTGATGTCAATTAAAGTTACAAAAATAAAATAACAGTAGCGATTTGACCCAGTGCCATGCGTTCTGGGCAGAACAAATTCAAAATTATCATTAAGAAGCAGGGCCAAAACCTGTGTATGTTCTACGTTCTGCTTTATCACGGGAGAAAGGTACAATTGGCTACTATAACATTGTTAAAACAACGTATCCATTACAATCATCATTAGTATCTTTTATTTTCTGATTGATTTGTCCCACCCTTTAGGTTCGTTTCTAATTATGACACAAACCAATTACAATTCCCAGGTGGAAACTCGACAAATACTTGGTAAAGTGCCCGTCTATACCCAAAGCCAACCGTGACATTCCCTAACATTCTCTTGGTCGGACGTCTTACTCGAATTGGGGCGTTGCGTTGAAACGTTAAGGAGGCCCATAACGATAAACAAGCCATACTATTTGAGCCACGATAAAATCCTCAACCGGATCAGGGCGCGCCGTTTGGGTCGTATAAAACCCAATAATTCGATTATTGACGGAATGAAGCACTCACCTTGATGACGTTCCAAAAGCTGTCGCAAGGGCCTGGAGAATTCCCAGAACAAACTTATAAGGATTTTTCCGTGTGCAGAGAAAATAGAGAGCTGGTAAGACACAAGAGCCGTGTATCGCCAGTCCGCAGATTACCGTCAAGAAATAGAGCCCGACTTTTCCCAACAGAACCTCGAAAGTCTCCATCGCTACAATCTTGCCACTGATCAAGAACGCTATGCCAATTGGTGAATACCTGGAAACAAAAGATTTATCAGACACCATGAGAAATGAAACCATATTTTAAGGTTAACGAAAATCCTAAAGATGTTTGTTTGATTGGGTTTAATGTCCTTATCAATGGTATTTCACTGGTGTGAAGACGAATCGTCCGTTTCAAACTATTCCTTTATACTCAACCATGGTAGAAAACCAGGATGAAACATCGTATATACCACCCTCACGCATGCACTCTCAGTCCGTTTGTCGACACCGACTCCAACCTGTGGGCGGTACATCAAAGTAGGATGAGTAAGCCGACACGCTAACCACTGAACCCCTGCCGTCGACTCGAAATCACAAAGAAAACAAAATCACATGATGTAAGTCGAGCCCTATTCGAGCAGATTTCAAGTCGAACTGAGGGCAGATATGTCGTAATGGCAGCTTTTTATTACACAGTGCTTCGTACCATCAACAGATTCGATCTCGCGACTCCTGTTGGTTTGCATGTGTCACTCGTTCTGAACAGAATGTAGTGACCCCAACGTATGCAAGTGGGGCGTGCTAAAGCGAAATGCAATGTTACCTTTAAAAGTTTTAATTTCATTGATGGATCAGACTAAGAAAGCGATATCCCAAAATAACGGAAATACTGTAAATATTGACTCGCTAAAGGACACAAAAAACGTTAATTATTAATAAAGTATATAATTACATTAATGTGATTTTTATCTTGGGAACTGATTAATACTGCATCATTCGTTCTGATCTTAGGATAAAGTTAATGGGTGAAACATTTCAAACTAACGACTCGATTAATAGTTAGCATGTTTATCTAGCCCCTTAGTATACATTACACGCGAATACATCGCTGGACTGATTGACTTTATGAAGGGAAAGACGATAAGCCGTCATCCGTGTGTAGTCAACGAAATCTTTTACTGAATATTCTAGAATCTGTTGGCTGCAAATTGACATAAAATGGAACACAACCCATCTGTGTTTGTTAGAGAACAAAAACGGCCGTTCCAGCTTACGTTCTTTAAAACCTCGGTCTGGAAATAGTTATCAATTTTCAATCCATTTCAAAGAAAACAATTAATCAATTTTGAGTAAATCTACATGGAAATTGATTTATAAGAAAACAGACCTCTTGCTTTTATAAAATTGTAGTGTATTTTTTTCAAAGTGTAGTGTCCCTCGTGCTTGCTGAAATCGTTTAATAGTGATTAAGCTAAATGGCGTCAAATTATTTCTAATTGGTGGTTGATAATCTAATATATGCTTGGAAGGGTTTCAGAATAGTTACTTTGAGTAACTGTGAAATCGAAATAATAAAAAGCGTTTAACCTAATTAACGAAACCAATATACCAATATGCGATATGGTAATCCATATTGTTTTTATAAGTGTCACCCTTACTTGTTTGATTTAGGGTTTGGGTTAGTGTTAGGTTTAGTGATAATCCTGACCGAGATCCAAGAATTGATGTTTCGCTTTACATGACGGTCTAATACTCACCGGTGACATAGAATGCGCATACATGTATCCATCAATTTGGGTTACATTACTGGAGACTCATACTAGCCACAATGATTTTCTGTTATCTTTATTTGTTCTTTACATAATTGGTAATTTCCTCTTCGTCATGACATGAGATAATTACGAATTCACACGTTGACTCAACCTTGGTTATTCTTGTCTTTTATCCACTTTTTTAGGTTGTACTACTCTTTTTACTTTTTTATCATCCTTATTTTTTATTCATTTTTTTTTTATTATTTTGGGGGTTTTTTTACGTGAAATTTTTTTTGCAGATCCGAAAAAATGTACGTTCATATTTTTTTTGCAGGGGGGGGGGCTAGCATATTTGTA
>JAVFBX010203180.1:0-12473 GCA_034783855.1 Mopalia kennerleyi | reverse complement strand
GTTGCAAATAATTCAACTTTCGTCCGCTGTAAGTATTTTAATAATGATGTAGTTCCAATGATGTCATCATATCAACAAAAATATCATCAATAAAATATTTAAATACTTTGTATGACCATTAAAGGAAAGGGAAAAATGAACAGTTACAAAGTGCACCGTTTTAAAATAAAATACTACATCATCCATTCTACATTTTAATTATTGTCCATTATTACGTTTTCATCCCTGAAATAATATTACAACATGTATTTCTTTTGATCGCAGGGAACAGTCTGTCAAGTGCCAGCCCTCCAACATCTCCCCTCCCTAGGACAGCCCCTCCCACACCCCCTCCGACTACAGCTACTCCTCAATCTCCTCTCCCGAGTCCTCGGACTTCATCTCCTCCAACTCCGGCCCCGCCCACAGCCCCTCCCCCAACCGTAGGTCCTCCCCCACCACAATTTGGGTGGGGCCCGTGGTCGGACTGGACGATGTGCAGTAGAACATGTGGTCTTTGCGGAGATCAGAGACGAACTCGAAGCTGTCTGAGCAGGACATGTGTGTAAGTTTATTTTTTTATTTTTTTTATTTAAGTTAAATGTTAGGCTATTTAATATTGTTCTTTCTGGTTAAACTTTAGAGGTTACTTTTTCAGTATATTGGGCTACATGTAATTATGTTAACATTTATGAAACAATCATTTGTTTATTCTTTACAAGACAAGTCACATTCAAATCCAAATCAAAGTTTTTTCATTTATTTGAATGTATCTATGACGTTTAAATTGCCTTATACTTTTAGGGGTGCCAGCAGCCAAAGCCGCAAGTGTGGATCACCGGTTTGTCCACGTAAACGACGTGCTCGCCTATGCTTTAAACCGCAGATTTCGTAAGTATTGATACTTTTTAACAGCAAATTATTTCGCCCCTAGAAAAGTCCAGAAAAGTCAACAAAAAAAAAAAAAAAAAGAGTCGGTAGTTTGTTTGCTGTTATTCTGAAATGATGTTTCCTTTGGGTAGCATTACATGCACATAACCGCGAAGCTAAAAGTCAAACTCATCCAGCGTGGAGTTTAAATGGGGGACAGTCTCTCACGTGTCGGAACATCCTTCGTCATTTTCCGAAGGACTGTTCTTATTTTATTTAGGACTTGCTGCAAATAGTTCAAATTTCGTCGGCTGTAAGTATTTTAATAATGATGAAGCTCCAATGACGTCATCATATCAACACAAGAATTATAGCCTTCAGACGTAAACAATAAACACGTACGTGGTGAATCCCATCTTCCTATGCAAGGGTCAGTATGTGTAAGACGAGACTTCCACATTACTATCCCTTGCTGTAATTGGAAGGGAAAACGTGGCAAAAATTTAATTGGACTATTGTAGAAACAAGTAGACCAATCAACAAGTCGTTTTCACATCAAAGTCTACAACAAACAAGCGGGACGCCGCTGCCAATTAACATGTCCGAGATGACGTCAAGACTCGTTAATGGGACTATAAGATCGTGAATGTATATTACATGTATAGCCTACTTGTCATCCTGTGTTTAGTCCGCCTCTTTCTTGTTCTAAGTAAGCCCCATCTGATTGCGTAGAGTAAAGACAGGTCATCCGAAAGTAGCTGTCCTAAACTCAGGTGTTATCACCTATGGCGGCAAGGTAAGAAAGGAAGAGAGGCTTAATGCGACGATCTTCTTTTCCGCCTTGCCTCAGGAAGATGGATAAATTCATGCGAGTTACCTACCGTGATTGAATTCAAAATGACCCAATCATCGCCAGAGATTATTTGCGGTACGGAAATGGCCGAGGGATGTTCAGACAGGAGTCTCTCAGTTAGAACAGAATTTTTCCGTAGTAGAGCCTCTTGCTTAATCACCTGGGTTCAATACCGAGGGTGCTGAAGTTACTTTCATCTCGCGAGCCGAGTTTAACATAAGGCTGTATGATCCTTGGTACATTTACTGTGATATCCGGGGGAAATTGAAGGCATATGATCTCTGTGTGCGGTTGATCATAGACGATTTTACCAGAATCTACATTCAGTGGCTGGTGTATGCCACTGATCAAATCGAGAATACGACATTAGGTAATAACATAGAAATTAAGTCGAATATCGCATGGTGTCTCTACGCTTTAATCGATATAGATAGAGACAGCCGTGTAGGTCCTCTTATCAGTGTAGTACATCTGGGGCCTGTTCCACAAAGCATTTTCTGACTTAAGTCAAAATACTAAATTTGATATTTTTGCAACTTGTCTAAACTTACTTTTAAAGTAATACCTGCAATTGTGACCTACTTACATTAGAATAATTATGCTAAAATAATAAATTTAAAAATTTAAAACTGAGAAATGTCAGGACCTTTGAACATTTTGTCTTAAGTATAAAACGGCTTTGTGTAATCAGGCCCAGAGCGATACAGCTCTAGAATACTATGGAAAACATCTCCTCTGTTGAAAAGTATAGTTGCAAAGACCTGTATCCCTTTGTTGACAATGTGGAAAGGTAGGGGTTATAGATTTATGTATATTGTTTCCGCTCACGCGAGAAGAGCCTGATTAGCACGAGACTAGCAAGAACAAAGAGAGTGAAAATCATAAAGCTGGCCGAGATGTCGCAAGTCAATCGGTAATTTCCCTAACGTGCGTCAGAATGAGCCCCATTTTGAAACTTTATCAGAGCCGCAGAAGAACGACAATGGACTCTAAAAGCAGTCGGTACCATCATCGGGTTACAACATAGATGCGAGTCTTTTAAGAATGATAACTTTAACGTACGACGACGTATGTTGACTTGATTTTGATATTCAATGCTCCTGTTTAGACCTTCGATCGGAACCACAGCTAGTGGAAAGAGTCGATCAGTGGGAAGCCGGTATGGCTAGCATTTTGTTGATCAATATACTAATATAATTATACAATTTCTGGATAACCACTTCTTGTTTTGTGATAAACAAGAAGTGGTTATCCAGAAATTGTATAATTATGTTACCCCACTTCTAAATGTCGTTCAAAACTAATATATAATATATTTTCCTGATACCGTTTACATGTCAAGATTTAAACGATATGCTATAAATCTATAACATAAGCTAAGGTAGAAAGAGTTATTATACTTTTGCTTTTGGTTGTCCGTTCAACGCAATGGATTTGATTGTGTGTTTGATTGGGGTTTAACGTCGTACTCAACGGACGGTGGAAACCCGGAGGAAACCTCGTAAAAACCAACCCCGGGATTGCCGGAGTCACAACGTGTGACTACTCATATACCTGAGAGTCGATCCTGTGAACAGTACATCGAAGTAAGACGGATAAGCGCATTACTACCCCTAAGTCACGGCCCCCGAGAAAATGGTACCTAATGACCAGAACACATTGCAATATCCTTGAACAGAAATTTCGTAGCATTTGCAACACCAAAATAAGAAGAAGCGCAGTTATTTTACTTCGCACTTTGTGAAACTCCACGTTACGTAGATGGTCATAGTCCCTTAATTGTTCAACATTTTAACAAAACAAAAATATAAATATGTTTATTTTAAATTTAATTTCAGAGTATGTTTCACGTTTGTTAACAAGACGTGTTGTGATGGTGCAGTCCAGTCAGGGAGCCGATGCTTGCCGGTAACCGGTTAAACCGGAAAGCCTCCACAGATAATTAACGCGTCGAGGCGGCAAGGCGTTTTTCGGGCACATTTGTTTATTAGAGTGATCTCCCCTTTGTGAAAAAAATATGTCCATACGGTGATTGCCCGTCACGCGATGGTACACCTTGCAAGCGAATTTTTCTCTCTACATTTGTTCAAAACATGTATTTGCTTAGCAATTACCGTTTCGTGTAAAATACAGTTTTACTCAAGTTTTATATAGTTAAAATATTAATAATGTAACGAGAGTAAATGCGTTCTAAAAGCATCCTGAAGGATCTCGGTACAGCTATGTGTTATAAGAATTTACCATTATTAAATTAACCTGGATATTTTTCTTTCTTTTTTAAAAAAGTTTTCGTACATTTTTTTCATTTTAACCTTAACATTTGTGGAATACTGTACAAACAATTACAAACAGATTGCGCGTAGTTATATTTTCTTACATTACTATTAAGGAACTATTTTTTTGTTATTAAATTGACTTGGTGATTGGGCAAGGCTTCTTCGCAATTTTATTTATTTCCCAAGAACAACTTTCGGATTGTCTTGGTTCGTTTTCAATGATTTTCTATCGTTATTTTACAGCGATTTGCGACCAGAAGATTATAATTTGCCAGCAGTTTTTTGAGGAAACAGTATTACAAAAACAAATAAAAAGGCCAGTCATTAGAAAACAGTTTGTCGGTTGTACCAATTAACTGTATTCACATCAGCTTACGTATGAAAGCTAGGTACGAGTCAATTTTAGTGTGGGTTATGGGTCTTAGTTTGATATATGTTATATAGGAAATGGTTTCGTAGCTATTTATAAATTATGTACAAAACTTTTAAAATAAAAAATATATAAATATATGTGTTCGAAATGGTTATAAGTAAATTGAAGTTTCTCATTTCTTTATTAAAACCGTCCAGATATGTACTTGTTCCTGTAGATTACTTATTTGTTTGATTGGGGTTAAACGCCGCCGTTCCGGTCCAGTCTGAGTGGCCGAAGAAAACCGCCCCAGACGCCGCTAGCAACAAACCACGACATGACTGGGCAATTGCAAGACTCAAAACATAGGAGAATCCAATACAAGATACAAATGTTTTACGCCGTGCTTAACGGTATTTCACTTATATGACAGTGGTGTATACCAACAATAATGGACACTGGCACAACCAAGATGTCAAGCGTTTCCATAATGTTGGAAAGTTAATTTTCCTCCATTGCTAAGTAAAGACAGCATTGTTACAAATTGCCCTTAGCCAGAGGCCAGTGTACAAAAGTCAAGCACCAAACCATGTTCAACTAAATGCCGGCCGGCAAAACCTCTCCACTGATAGGCCTTCCAATTTGTCCTATTTTCTTAGAAAACACATCTCAACATTGATTAATCAAATCCCCAATCAATCGATTTGGGCTCGAGAACGAGGTGTCCATTTATTAATCCCTTTAGAGGTTTTCCCAGATTGTATGTTTTTCGGTAAGTCATAAAAAAATAACAGTGGAAAAAAGGGCCGCGGGTTTAGGAAATCTCGCACCTTTGTCATCTTACACCGCTGGAATATAAAACCTTTTCATCCGTCATAAAATAGAGATCTTTTCATTCTATGTTTCGTCCATTGACTGTTAGATAGATTGATTGGTGTTTTACAGCGTGCTTCAGGGTATTTCACTCATATGACCGCGGTGTATTCCAACAAAAATTGACACGCGACTTTGACTGTAATGTAATGACGGCCAATTTCATTCTAACATCTAATCGATTCTACTTCATACGTCGAGACATTGACTCTAAGATACACCAGGACCATCTTGTTTTGCGTTTCTTTTATTTGCTAATCAGTGACAAATGTCGCCCCAAATATTGGCGGAAATCAATGCGCGATGGCCTTGCATTGCGTACAAGAGTTGCCTTAGTCTCGTCCACGATAGATACTCACGCGAGAATACAATTGGGTTCATCTTAGTTGATATTAACGTTATGTGTAGTTATACAACTGACGGCATTGTCAAGGGACTGCTTTTTCTTATTGAAAGAATAAGCAATTATGAATTGACTGAGTGATATACGGTAAAATAAATTGCGAATTTGTTTGTTGTTTATCAATCACTAAAACCCTTGGGACCCTCTGTTCAATTAGGTGTTAAATGTGTGACGATTCTCTGCAGCTTACAGTACTGCACTAGAACAAAAATGTCTAACAAAATACAAGCGAATTTGCTAGGCCCATCCGCTTCCGGTCGACGGTAAACACGAGCTATATTGATCGCGCGGTTAGATTGTAGAAAGCGGAGTTCGAACAAAAAAAGGTTCTCCATAAAACGTTTCTCTTTGTGAACGGTATTCCTGTTCCATCCTAGAGAGTAAAACTGGCAGACTCGATAGATTTGTTCGATGAGGGATTTTACGCGGTACTTAAGTCTATTTCACTTATATGAAGGTGGTTACTGTAACGGTGTAACCACACCTTCGTCCTCACTGGCAACCACGAATTACAGGGCAGTCTAAGGATGCAAAACATTGGACTTATAGTAGCCCGGATCCCATAACCCCGAGTTAATTTCCATAAACTTACGAACAAATAATATATTTGTGGTAGGGATCTTTTTTGAGTCTACAGAAAGCTATATACATTCATGTAACATTGGCTTTAAATTGACTTGTCCAAAGCAATGAAGGGAAGTTTGAAAAGTAGTACGGCGAATCACATCTCTTTTGTTAAAACATACATTTATCATTATGTTAACCTTACGCTTTTTAGATAATTCCGGACACCACCAATCTCACATCAAACCTAATCCAGCACGATGTATAGGCCCAGTGCATTTGATTAAAACCAGAAGCGGGTTTACCTCCATGCATTGCATACAGCCCGCTTGGTCATAAACCAGGACCATTTTGAATGTAGCGATATTCGTTAAAACGGCGTAAATTGTGCGGTCGTCGTCATTGATTTAGAAATTTGTACCAGGATAATGCTATGATGTCATCAGCTGTAGATAAATCCGATTCATTTTTCAAAGATACCAGAGACATCCCAATCAAACAAACAAACAAACAAATTATAAAGATACTAACGAGTTTAATGTTACTAAAATGGAAAAAATTGTTCCACTTTATGTTGACCTACATAACACATTTTCTGCGTTAAAAATCTAGATGGTACTTGATGGTTACAAAATGGTGGCTATGGTTCCGTGGCTATCCTCGATGATGATGATGGGCATTCATTATTTTTGTTTAGGAGGAAAGGCAGCCACACACAGAGGAGTTATATATTTCACAATCAATGGTTGATCGTTGTTAAATGACCTAATCAGAGTTCTTTCACTTACACGAGAGCGGATTACCAACTTTTTATTCTGCTTTTCCTATTGCTGTGCAAAACTTTAGGTCCACTTAATCGATTTGTTAGCTTTGATTGGGGTTTTACGTCGTAAAATTATATAATAAATTATATATTCAAAATAATATTTACCGAGGGAAAAAAATTTCCCCTCAAGTGAAATTTTTTTAAAAAAATGATTCTAAACGAAAACAAAAACAGTGTCACTGTCGTTCTCTATTATGCTGAGCTTCGGAACAATAAAATACTGACACATTTCTTGATAATTACACCGGAGAGACACTGAAATTGCTGTAAATGGCTTGAATTCGCTTTTGAACAAATCTCGTTGGCATACCAAATTAAGGCGCAAATTGTTTGAACTTTATGTAAGCTGACATGAATATACATGTTATAACGTGTCCACGCAGTTATATCTACGTTCTACAACACTTTTACTAACAGAGGATTACGCATGACATTCGATGAAGTTTATTCAAATTAGTGTCACTGTGGTTGTATTTGTTTGTGGGCGTTTTCCTATATATATAGAGTGTAGCTAGATTAGCTGTTGGAAAAAATTCAGTCTCATCATCTTTTGTATTCTGTGCGTTTATTCATTTGTTTTCATTCATTAAGGTAATTATGAGATTTATAACCCTGCATCTTTGTGATAAACTTGCGCCACCACATGTTCCCTATGAAGTCCCGTGACCGAGCTCGCCTCTTTCCCCACAGTTACAGAAAAATCCAGCATCTTCAAATGGTTTAAATGCCGAAATAGGTAAAACAAAATGGAACAAATGTTTTATTCAAGAATACTTAAAATTGTTAGTAACTTTGATCGATCTGTATTTGTAGGACATCATTACGCAGTCTGTCCTCTGGATAAGGGCAGTTCTTTTATATGAGGGAGTCGCATGAGTGGACGCCGGCAATCATGGGGATGATTATTACAAAGCTTTATTCCTCTGGCTCTCCATCTTCTCTAGCCAAGGGTTTTATATGCGAGCAACTCCGCATTACAACCCTTTGCAGATAATTTCACCGAGTTGGTTGAATACCCCAAACAAGTCCGAAATATCTGATTGGATGCGTAGAAGTTCCCACGCATCCAATCAATCTCCTTGAAGCGGAGTCCTATTGTACCTGAGTTATCCGACAAGGGTTGCAATGCAGAGTTTCTCGGATATAAAACCCTTGGCTAGAGAGGATGCTGGCCCTCTGACTAAGGGCTGATTGTTTGAAGAGGAGTAGCAATGCTGTCTGGAGGAAAATTAACTTTCCAACATTATGTAAACTCTTCACATCATGGTTGTGCTATAGTGTCATTCTTTGTTGGAATACACCGCCGTCATTATAAGTGAAATACCCTTAAGCACGGCGTAAAACATCAATCGATCAATCAATCTCTTTTTAAACTTCTAGCCAACCCAAGATGTTCTATGAAACCTGTTCGTTCTCTCCGCAGTATAACTATTGAATATTCGAGACGAAGTATTTACACTTATCGTGTACACAATATAATTATTATCTCCCCTCTCTTTCAGTTTCATCCACCATGTTTTTGTTTGCTCTGTTTGTTACAATGGTAAGTAATATTGAGTTGTACCTTTTTTATTTAGAAGCCGGTGTCTGTTGAGTCGGAGATTTATATTGCCCTGCAGGTCTTCCGGAGCTTAAGAAAAACCTGGATAAGATCTGTTTGGTGATAACAAATTCACAAAAATTAAGGAAAATGCCACATTAAGAGCGTTATGGAATTGTTTCTATAACTTAAAGGATTTTTTTTTTCTTACAGTGTATAATATTTTAATATTTTGTGTCCGTTGAAAATAAACGTTAACCCTTCCACCTTGCATGCAATAGCATGAATTTGTGTACACTAAAACTAATCTCTTTCATTTTACTCATTCGGTTAAAACGCAATAATTTGTTTTTGAGGAATAAATTCAAAGGGGTCATAAAAAAGGAAAATAATCTTCACAAATTGTTTCACTTCTCTGTAGGTTTCGTACTCCCTTGCCGATGACCCCATAGTACATGGTGAGTGCGACTGTTAATTGACGTAATGGGCCACATATGGACCTCGGCACACTCCTGTTTTCACAAGTCTGGACCACAATGTAACATCGGCGCACACTCCTGGCGCCCACACACACTCACACAGTTCTGGGCCATGATCGGAGATCGGCCCACACACACTAACTAACACACACTAATAAGATAAAATCTTATAAATATCTTGGTAATATATTTTCGACCAAACTGAGCCAAACTGAAAATGTTGCAAATCTGGTGGCACAATTAAGGTAAAATCGCATTGACTGAGATACTAAGAACGATGTGAAATTTAGGCCACATGTCGTACCAAGTTTTCTTCAAGTTTTTTTATGTCAAAATCTTACCAATTATAACATACCAATGAGATATGGGGTCTCCAAAAATATGATCCGCTAGAGCGAATTATTACTTAGCATGTAAGCAATTTCTAGGCACGGGTAAAAGTACTCCAAACAGAATTGTATTAGGGGAATGTGGTCGATTCCTTATTGTGTGCTATACATCAGTCAAGTGCATAAAATATTGGTTAAAATTGCTTTCGTATAATCAAAAAAGATATCCAAAGAAAGCATATTGTATGTTAGTACATCTGGACTTTCGATTGTTTTGTTTGTTTGTTTGATTGGTGTTTAACGTCGTACTCAAGGGTATTTCACTTATATGACGACGGAGACAAAAATAAAACGTACAAACAGATCAGCTTTCTGTTCCCTTAAGCTGTAAGAACACCAGGGCAACAGAAAGCCAACCCGCTCCCCCACGGGGGAGGGGGTCTTCCCATAGCTATGCAAACTTATTTTAGGAGGACCAACTGATAGGTTTCGAAATTCCCAAATTGCTTGCAGTGTTCGTCTAAATCTGCATTTTGCTACTGGTATTAGCAAATTTTTTCAATCCAATGTACATACCTTACAGGCTTCCTTCAGCACTTAAACGCAATTTACGTATCTTTTTATCCACTTTGCTCTGTCTATGAGTATCGACTCAAAATCGTCCAGGACTCTGCCATGATCTATTTACGTGCATGCATGTTTCCCACACTGTCCGAATTTGTACATTTACGAGCTGTCAACCACAAGTACAGGCATATGACTGCGAAAATGTATGAATTGGGACAGAGTGAGAAACATGCAGGCTCGTAAATAGATCATGGCGGAGTCCTGGACGATTTCGAGTCGATAGACAGACAGGAGCGGATAAAAAGTTGCGTACATTGCATTTAAGTGGCGGAGGAAGACTGTTAGGTACGTAGCAGGGATAAATGGGACATTATCATTGGATTTACCTGGATTTTAAAGATCTTACGCCATGACTGACTGTGAGGGGAAGTCATCACTGTCCTGTTAACAGGGCTAGGGCTAGATCCAGGTATTGTCAATTCATCCCCGCATACTAGTACTCAGTGATTAGACAGTGAAATAGATTGTACTGTGTTCTTATTACATTAAATCTCTTTTCGGCGACGATTAAACCAGTCCAGAGATATTTAAGTTATAAAAAGCAGTGGTCTTGCGTTTCCTTGCATTGCTGCTAGTGTTTGTTGATTGTTAAAGTATACACTATTTATCCCCTGGAGATAATCGAACCACCATTTGAACCAGCCTAAGTAGTATGAAGAGGATTATCGCACCAGACATCGTTTTGTTTGTTGACACTAGATATCATGTTTGTTAAGAGTTCAACACCTAATCAAACATACGCCACAGGATTTTAATCGCCTCGACCATAAAGCTAATAACATCCCGTGAACCCATATGTGCGCATGTGGAAATCAAGCCATCTACCGCTAATCGTGTTCACTCGACCATGAATAATCCAGCAATGAGGCATCTGGCGGAACTGATCATTGCACACTTTGAAGTGGCAGAGTTGTTACTCCTTCTGCTATACCTCCATGTTTACTTTAACCTTGGATTACAATGTCTGAAAAAAGTAATCCCAGCTTTAACACCAAATAATTTACGTTAATTGTTGTTTATTTAATGAAAAAGCCATTGAGCTATTAAAGAAGAATGCCTCATAAAGATACTTTAAATTACTTCAAATGTCACGTTAGGCGCATTAAACAACTTTGAATGTTACATTGATTCATTAGTTTCCACATGGAACTAGGTGCCGTCGCTTTAGACGATACTCCTAGTCCCTTCTTTTGACAACTCGTTATCCTGATGGACACCTGTTTGGCCGCACCTGTTTCGCACCGTGAGAATGCACCTTTACAAAGTTGAATAACTGGCATAAACTGTAAATATGTAAGCTTAAGCCATCAAAGGAAAATGTTATAAATAAATTTTGGAAAAACAACATACACATACAAAAATTCATTCAACTTTTTTTTATTTACTTCTGTACAAATAAATAATCATTTGTGTATAGATTTACACAACATAGTGCATTGAATTAAGATGCCATTCCAGCAATACAGGGGTTTCCAGTAATGATGTTACGACAACAGAGTGACGTCCCTTTGTGAAATGATGTTGCCACTTGATGACTGGAAGGGCAGTCGGCCTATTCTTTTAAATTACGAGTTGTTGGTTTTCAAAAAAAATATAGCTAAAAAATTCAAACATTTGGAAAAAGATAATATTTAAGGTATGGTAAAACAAAATTCAAAAGGTTTTATTTACATTTACCTGTCAATTTGCAATATTCTCTATACTGGCCCTCCCTTGCCGCAAACCGATAACATCGAATAATTTTTGTGTCTGATAACATTGTTTCGCAAAGGGACATCACTTTGTTTTTGTAACGTTATAACTTGAAAACCCCATATTTGGTTATTTATTTTCATAGACATAACGTATTCATGCTCTTCAGCAATCCCTCAGAAACATCAGCGGCAAGAGTTTTTCATGCATCTTTTACATGTTCACAACTTAAATTATTTAATGACCATACATAAAGACCGAAATTGTTATGCTAATGGTAATTGTTTATCTGTCAAACTTATTTATCTGACTTAATATTCTAATATGATTGATCTTCATCCCTCTTATGCTTATTCTTCATAGTTTTAATTACTCATTTGAACAAGTTTGTAACTTAACAAATTACATAAATGCAAGAAAAGTTTTAACTGACACTTTCACTATTGTAACAAATGTAAAGAACAAAGACGTCATGCTGGCTCACTAATATAGTATGCAGTTAGACCCCAATCAAACAAACACACAATATCAACAAAATATACCATATATCAGTGTTGACAATGTATAGTTGCTCTTAACTAAGATATCTCATCGGTGTCCCCTTTATGTACATACATGTATATTCGAATGAATGTCAGTTGGAAAATGATAATAGAGAGCCAAATTTTAAAATTTATTTGGAGTAGTGACACTCAAACCACAATCTCCTAATATCAGTATTTTTGACCATGAAGTCAATACTAAACATTTATGGGAGGTTAAAGACAACAAAAATTGAAATGTGAGAGCAAAGTTTTTCTAGTTAGTATG
>JAVFBX010203169.1:0-12474 GCA_034783855.1 Mopalia kennerleyi | reverse complement strand
CACCCAAGAGACAATGGTAAAATACAGGGCTCCACCCTGGCACCACACACCCAAGAGACAATGGTAAAATACAGGGCTCCACCCTGGCACCACACACCCAAGAGACAATGGTAAGAAACAGGGCTCCACCCCGGCACCACACACCCCAGAGACAATACTAAGATACAGGGCTCCGCCACGTTACCACACACCCAAGACAATGGTAAGATACAGGGCTCCACCCCAGCACCACACACCCAAGAGAGAATGGTAAGATACAGGGCTCCACCATGGTACCACACACCCAAGAAAGGGTAAGATACAGGACAGGGCACACTTGCACGAAAATTCTTAAGACAAATAAGTATCGTGAATGACGTAGTCCCATGTTTAACTGCCATAAGATGACGTCATTTTCGATAAGAAATGTTCTTACGAAGTGTCTTGAAAATGTGCCCAGGGCTCCACACACGCAAGAGACAACAGTAAGACAAGGGAAACCACTAACAGCTCTGTTATAATTAATTTGTTTTGGATTTTGCATCGACGTACAAACTGTTATTTCACTCATATGACAGATTGCCAGCCTAATGGGTGAAGGAAACCACTAGCAACAAATAAAGACAAGAGAGTACAATCTCGTGGCAAAATACAAAGAGATCACCTTCAAGATCTGAGAGCACCAGGAATCTCCCCCCAATCCCACACAATTTACAATTAGAGTAACTGCAGTTAAATAAACAGTATAATCTAGTTTACTAGGAAATGAGCATTGTGGATTCGTGAGAATGCCCATTCCAAACAGACCACAGAAACACTTCAAATGACACGTCACAGGGCCTGGAGCAGGTCAAACGATTGAGACCCTTCATTTACTATCAAAATGAATAGGCAAGGGTGGAGGGTCTTCTGGACCCCGTATATCTCATGAAAGGAATGAACATTGTGAATGGATAGAATGAACCCTTTTTTACATTTGCTAATAATTTTAAACAATAACAACTACATGTATATTATATCTATCGTTTTTTTTCAAAGGAAATCTGAAAAGATGGTGAGATATATTTCCCTGACTGGGAGCACTTTAACCCTTTTAAATGGACGGAAAATGGGACTGCCTCAGGTACTACGTTAATGATACTATGCTGTGTGCTGTTCTAGTGTTTGAGGAGTGATGAAGTGTTTATCTGACACATTCATAGAGATAGAGAGTCTGAAGTCGTCCTTACCCTGCTTCAATATAATGGTTGATGGCTGTATCCAGTTGTTTCTGTGATACCAAATAATCACCCCACTCTTCTTCAAGCTTCACTACCTCGCTGGGGAAAGCATATCGGGCCAGTTCAACGGCTACAATCAACATACATCAAACAGGTGACAATATTTTTTTAAGGTAATAATCAAAAAAATAATCAATCGGAACATCTTCCCAGTACATTTAATACCCATAAGCCATGCTCAACAGAATTTCACTTTAACATAATTATGATGATGGAGTGTTCTAACAGTAATTAACACTGTTAAAGCCATCAAATGTGGAGTATTTTGCTATTTTGGAAAGTTAATCTTGCTCAAGTGCAAGGTAAAGGCAAACATCGGTTTTGTGCATGTAAAGGCTATGAACCCACACAGCCATCCTGTTTATAGGAAATGGGTATATTATTTGAAATGACAACAAATGATGTGCTTTCCTACAAAAAATAGCATTAAAAGTAAGCGTTTTAAGGCATAACTTGGTACCCGAGTTTTAAACACATTCATGGACCGCTGATTTGAATGGAACAATGTTTCTTCCATTTTGCATGTCAAATACACAAAGTCATTTTAGTGTGACTTAAATGAGATCTAAATAGATTCTGGTGCAGGACATAATATAAAAACATCACCAAACATATCAGCTTCATGTTGTCCCTTAGAGCACCAGGGCAACGGAAAGCTTAGCTCCCTCCAACAGCTGCCTGGTGTGTAGAAGATGTTACTCTGACAAAATCCTATTCCAAACACGCATCGTTGACTGACGTAATGAGATGCAAGGACTGTGTGGTGTATCCATTTATGGAATAATTGAGACAGTGCCTATTCACGGTCCTAAATTGCCTGAACAATTGGAATGCCTATTTCTTTAGGATTATGCCAGATTGGAATGAGGCGGACAAGGAAGTGCCTGAGATCTGTTTTTAATCTCACTCGTGGACATGTATTCCAGATAGAAATAATTCAAAGGTAAGGAAGTTATTTAGAGAGGCAGTCACTGGGGCCAAGAGATTTGTTCAAATGAAATCTAGCTTAATGATTTTGGGACTTTTAGAAAGTGATTAACTACAATGTTTTTGTTATTTTGGGACTACACTTTCTGAGTTCGAAAAGATTCTAGTTCAGAAAATTGTGCAGGTTTAAACCCATACGTGATTCTAACCCCTGGCTATTGTTCACAAAAAGATCATAAAATGAGTCACTGAAATCATGATATAATTGATATTGTTTATTGCAAAATCACTCAATCATGGCGAAAAAAATCTGGCAGTCAAAATAGAGAAGCTCAGTGGGTGTCTCAACATGTGGTCGCATTGAGATTGTGGAAAGTTGCGCTGTTCAAGCATAGATCAATAATAAATACTCAATGAAAATGACTACTCAACCCTCTGAATTAAATTCAGAGGGCAGTAAAATATTAAAATGGACCAACAGTAGGATGCTCAGCTTTCTCTGAAATTGGAAGCTGTAAGTTCTTTAGGTCCCACCTGTCTTTAACAAAGAACTTGGCAGTCAGAATTTCGGAAGCAAAACTCACAAAAGTTTATACGTTATATTTAGAAAATTCACCGAAATTTTAACTGTTTGATTATCTCGACTTCCCCATCACTAATGCTCGCACAAGGAGACCAGATCCTAGTTCAGATAATTGTGTACTCCCACAGTATGGCTGCACAACAACATTTGATTCTAGTTCAGATAATTGTGTATTCCCACAGTATGGCTGCACAACAACATGTGATTCTAGTTCAGATAATTGTGTACTCCCACAGTATGGCTGCACAACAACATGTGATTCTAGTTCAGATAATTGTGTATTCCCACAGTATGGCTGCACAACATGTGATCCTAGTTCAGATAATTGTGTACTCCCACAGTATGGCTGCACAACAACATGTGATCCTAGTTCAGATAATTGTGTACTCCCACAGTATGGCTGCACAACAACATGTGATTCTAGTTCAGACAATTATGTACTCCACAGTATGGCTGCACAACAACATGTGATTCTAGTTCAGACAATTGTATACTCCCAACAGTATGGCTGCACAACAACATGTGATTCTAGTTCAGATAATTGTGTAGGCTACTCCCACAGTATGGCTGCACAACAACATTTGATTCTAGTTCAGATAATTGTGTACTCCCACAGTATGGCTGCACAACAACATGTGATTCTAGTTCAGACAATAGTATACTCCCAACAGTATTGCTGCACAACTAAATGTGCACTAGCAGTGTTTTGTTATGTTGACAAATTAATCTTCCTCCATCGCTACATGTTCGATTGTTTTTGATCGAGGTTTTACTTAAGGATTTTCATTCATGTGACGATGTCATTGTCACATGCACATGTAAGCAAAGACTCTAAGGATAAACTTGAAATATAACCAAAGAGGGGAGAATAGCTTTGAGAATTTATAGTTCAAATAACGCTAATTTTATTAAATGCAAAACAACATTACCAACCTCTTCGATAAGCTTTTCCTTTCTTGAAACAGTCCATAGCTCTTTGCTGATCCCTCATATTCTCGTACAAGTCACCAGCCTAAAAATCAAAATTGAAGGTTGTGGTAGTTTATCTGATTGTGGTTTTACATGGTACAGAGTTTCCCCCCAGTTCAATGTATGAAGAAAATCACCCCGACCACTGCCTTCACACGAAGACAATCACAGAATTAAAAACAGGACAAGTCAGTTACATACAAAAATTCTAAAAAATACTGTTTAATTGAGGTTTAACACCTTACTTAAGGTTATTTCACTCATGTATGACAGCATGCCAGCCCACTGGGTGAAGGAAATCACCTTAACAATCACTGGTTATAAACAAAGACAACACAGGACCCAATACAAATACATCAAACAGATTGGCTTAATATTACCCCTTAGAATCGAGGATACCAGGGAAATAAAAAACCTCCCTCTCAATTCTCCGCTCCTAAAAATATAAAGGGAAAATATGATAACAAATGGCTGAGAGAGCACAAGGCCACATGAAGCTAACATTGAACACCCTTTATTGATACCTACCTTTATTTATTTAATAAAGATGGAAAAAAGAATGCTTTATGTCAAAATAAAAAATAGGACACTTACTCTTTCATAGAGTTCCCCTTTAATGAGAGCTGAGGCAATCCTACTGATCAGGTCACTGTTAGTCATCAGTTCCTGATAACAACAAACATCATATTATTATGAGTTTTAACAAAAGGTTGGTTTGCTTGTTAGCTTGGGTTTTGATGTTGTACTCAAGGGTATTTCACCAGCACTAATATGATGATGAATTGTACATTTCACACCTTATTATAATACGGTAGAAAACTGTAAGAAAACCCCATCACAACAACCCTGGCAATTGCAGGAGATACATCGTGTGACTCCCTAATATACCTGATGGTCAAAATACTGACTCATAGTTTACACTGAATATAACTGTCATGGACACTGAATTTCTTCAGTACTGGTATTCAGGGTTTTTAAGTTCCAAGTTCTTTTACAGCCAGTGTTTTCCACTATGTTATTATCACTGATGGTCACATTTTTATAGTGTTTATAATAAAGCATACCTCTCGACTTGTGACGAGCCGGGCAGCCTTCGCTGGTAAGCCTGCCTTCATATAGAGGTTAATGGCCGCCATGTATTCTCCTTCCTGTTCCTTTACCTGAAGTACAGAATAAGTATAGCAGATAGCTGAATAGTTTACATATTCATGCCATGCCATTATAAATTATAATGTTGAGAAAGAAAATTTTGCTTGTCTTCACCTGAATTTGGTTGTCTTCACCTGAATTTGCTTGTCTTCACCTGAATTTGCTTGTGAAGTCTTCACCTGAATTTGCTTGTCTTCACCAAAATTTGCTTGTCTTCACCTGAATTTGCTTGTCTTCACCTGAATTTGCTTGTGAAGTCTTCACCTGAATTTGCTTGTGAAGTCTTCACCTGAATTTGGTTGTCTTCACCTGAATTTGGTTGTCTTCACCTGAATTTGCTTGTCTTCACCTGAATTTGGTTGTCTTCACCTGAATTTGCTTGTGAAGTCTTCACCTGAATTTGCTTGTGAAGTCTTCACCTGAATTTGCTTGTGAAGTCTTCACCTGAATTTGCTTGTCTTCACCTGAATTTGCTTGTCTTCAACTGAATTTTTTTTTTTACCTGAATTTGCTTGTCTTCACCTGGATGTGAACTTGTGTCTCTCCCTACAGAGCCAACACTCAAACAGACTAAAATACAGAGGCCCATTGAAGAACAACCACAAATTTTCATCCAGGCAATTAGATGTTCTTTATAAGTATCTTGAGTTTGATTGACGTTTTATGTTGTAGTGAGGGTTATTACCATCCCATGGTGACATGTCTGCCCACGGGTAAAGGATTTGTTTATTCAATTAGGATTTGACGCCATACTTAAGCTTCTTCACTCATATGAGGGTGTATAAGGAAACTACCCTCTACATTACTGACAACAAACAATGACAGGACAATCACAAGAGTGTATACAAAGACATCACAAACTGATTCATGCTGCTCCTTAGATGTGAGAGCACCAGGGCAACACAAATTTCCTTTCCAACCACCTGAAATAATCTTCCAATGTCACTGGCAACACAGAAGGAGAAGGAGAAGGCAATCCTGTAACATTATCCAATAAGTGTGCAACAAGTCACAGTGCAAACAAAAATAAACAGAGTACAAGGAGCAATAACTAACCAGTCACTGAACATCACCACTAACCAACAACAAACAATGACCAGATATAAAACAATGGCGACATGTGAATGTGGTGAAATCCAGGTACAGAAAACTTACAAATGTACAATAACCCCTTGCAAAAAAAAAGAAGCCAGTTATGTAGCAAACAGCCAGAAACACTCAGACAAAAGATATAAGGAGGAAGGAAAGTAGAAGTTTGTTTGTTTGATTGAGGTTTAACGTTATACCGAAGGGTATGTCACTTACATGATGTCAGATTCATTGTCCATTTTACACTGGTTCATTTTTAAATATAATGGAAAAGTTGAAGAAAATCTGATAAAAACCACCCGAAATTGCCAGACCCACATTGTGTGACTCACTCATATACCTGATGGTTAACAACTGAACTCGAAACCATGAGCAGTGCATTGAAGAAAGAGCAGCCAGCCACTATTAGGCACGCCTGCAGGTCTGAGAAATGAAATTAGAAAGAATGATGTCTATAGCTCACCTCTCCTGCCTTTTCTTCTTGACCTGTGTCTGTCAGCCATTGGTAATAGTTTCTCCTCAAGCTTTCCAATTCCGGGTGACTCTACAGAGAAAAACTTAGCTAATAAAACATTTTCTACTAACCTGCAATTTTATATTATACATTAACATTAATTGCTTGGTGTTTAATGCCGTCTTCAAGAGTACAATGTCTTTCATTTTTAAGAGATTAGTGTTCTCTAATGATTTAGAAACAATTAGATTTTAAATGATTCACTATGTTGGAAAATTAATTTTCTTCCAGTGCCACGAAAAGACACCATGTCTACACTTCAAACATACTGCCCTTAGTCAGAGGACCGATGTAGTATATATTTACCACAAAAATGATTAGCATAACTCATTTCATCAAACAATAACTTAAAATAGAATATCAATGGACCTTAGCTTCAGCCACTCCAATAGCCTCATCCCACATGTGCATCTCCTGGTACATCTCCATCGCTTCATCTATGTGGTTCTGACGGGAAGGGAAACACACTATATACAACTATATATTGATTAGACCTAACAAAAAAAACGCTTTTTTTGTTGCGGTAGACATTGTACAAAACAGTAGATATTACATGTAAATAAAACTGGTACAGATGCTTACAAAAAACGATTTTGCTATAAAAAATATGCCAATTTGAAAAGTCTTTAAAAAAAAAAAAAATTTCAAAAGCCAACAAAAACTTGACTGAGCTACATATGTATTTTGTAGGGTGGGTTGGGCTAGAGGAAACAATCCTTTTTTTTAGGCCTTATTTATTTAATTGATTGGTTTATCCTCTGATGTATTGATTTTATGGACTAATATATAAGCATAATTTGTATATCATTTTCGAACTGATTTTAAAAAACAGCAACATATTTGTCTCCTGGACTGAAACGTGTACCTTTATTTTCTACATGTTAGCAAGGTTTAATTTGTGTGGCGTCCTATTTCATATAAACCACTGTCATTATTATCTACATAATACATGCAGTCTTCAACACAGAAAATAGATACTCATGTGGAAATGCAAGATATATTTTGGAGGACAATTTTTTCACGACAAAGAGGTCATCCATCTCTCTTTGAAGAAAATACTTCATATTTACTTGAATATGATTTGACAATGTCTAAATCATGAATAAAACTGACTGCAAGTGACCTGTGATTACCTGGATAATTTTTTTATAAAGACATAAAATGTGTCTTGATCATGAGATGTATCCACCAAACACACCATGGTTTGGTTATCTGGGATAACTACCATAGATATTACAATTAGAAACACAAGTCCTGTATCCATCGTTAGCATGGATAAACATATCTAAGGCTTGGCTTGATTGGGATTTAATGTTGTACCCAGATAATTTCTCTCATATGATGGCATCCCATTCCAATGGGTGAAGGAAACCACCAACGGCAACAAAGACTAGACAGGACAATCAGAAAACGCAATACAAAGATACAAGAAACCTCCCCCCTCGATCAACCACTCACATTATCTAAAGAAGATAACAGACAGTATATTTGGTACATTTTGGGTAACCGAGATGCTGTTATATAATTATCATACTTGTTCTAGGTAGATGCTCTCAGCCTCTTTGAAATGTTTATCCATGATGGAAAGTCTGGCCCTGACTTTATAGTACCCCATACCATCACCACCCTGGAATAGAAACATTATTGGTGATAATTAATCACACATGAAAACTGATGTTGATAAGTTAAAACCAAGAAAGCATCTCATGTTCAAGATAAACTCCGAGAGAGATCTGAAGCTGTTATGGGTAACCTACAGACATCTCAAGAGAAGGCAATGGCCATTTCAATGATATATAGAAGTATATCTATCCATATTTTTCTAAATTGGTATACATATAAAGCTGTTCTATTCTCCCCCTCGAACCTTTGTGAAGACCAGGTGACAAGGTCAGTGTAGGGGGTTCAATGTAGCCCCACTAAACCAAGGCTCCCAGCCTCTCAAGGTATGTGGGAAATAGAAGACTGGGCTATAAAGATACACAGCTATGGCGGAACAGTAATTTTATTACTTATTACTTCTTATTATTCCTTTTTTTTATAAAATCTTTAATGTCAATGCAAGAATGTAGAAATTTCCACATTCCAAATTCAGTTCTATTCTCAAACAATTTCTAATCAGACATGTGAAATTACATGTATTCATTTAAATGGTTAAAATCTTTGTTCAGAAACAAACCCACTTCCCACCAGCATGTACACTGTTTGATATTTTTTTTAAAAATGTACCATTTGTCCGGCAGCATCTTCTGCGATTTTCAGTGTCTCCCTGAGATATCGTGCACGAGGAATATCCCCCAAGGCAGCATAACATCTACAACAAAAATATACAAAACATGTTGTTATCAATTTGCTTGTATGAAACATTTTTTGGGGTTCATCTTTCAAAGAGGGGGAAACCAAACTCCCCGAGGGACAAAAACAGAGGGAGCAAATCCAGATGTATTTAATATCACATATGGAATAATTTCAAAATGTCAAGAAAATTAACAAATGTCTCGGGAAAATTCAGTATGATTAAATACATCATCAGCTGACAAGCTCCATGTTTTAATTGTGTGTGTGACTAACACAAGGGACTTAATTATCTCCCTTGCTATTTTTTCACCCTGACCTTAAGCTCTCATATAAACTGGGGTTTAAAAAAATCAGGTTGAAGTATTTTATAGAAATAGTCTGAAACGGAGAGACAATGATAATAAATTTGAAAGAGAAAACTATCTTTTCTTGATGGATTTCTGGTTTCTTCAGCTTTACGTTTAATAGTCTGTTATCGAATGGTGTAAAAATGTATAGTAGCATCTGAGAGGTGTACAGTTTTGGTTAAATTTGGCAGCGCCAATTGATCTTTTAAAAAAAGTATTCCAACCCTATTGTCTCCTATGTGTGTAGATTTCTGTTGAATAAATAACTGACGTCAATATGTTTGGCTAACAGAATTCAATAAAAGCTTTACCAGCAAGATTTAACAATTCAAAGTATATCAGAACAGACCTACATGTAGTAGTCCCTTAAAACAGTAGAAGAAAAACTAAAACCCAGAAAAAAAGATAATAAAAAACCCCAGGAAAAAACCCACAAAAAAAAAAAAACAGAAAAAAAGGCAAATGAGAGTACACATACAGCTTACATTATCTTTATGTGATGGACCAGATAAGCTTTACAGGAAAGTATCAACACCAGTTTTTCAAATTGTTATTAACTGTCTACATATATTAACAAAAACTGTTATTTTTCTTCCCCTAATGAACAAATTACAGTTCAGCCCAGAAATAACCCACACACATAACAAACCTAGAAAGTTCCCAAACGTGCCTTAAATATATGGGATTCCAGCAGGGTTTTTTTACTTATGTACGGAACAAGAAATGAGAATGATTTATGTAGAGTCTCTGTCAGTTCTCGGTGAACCTGCCTAACCTGAAGGAAATTTATGTGTAGAAACTACACAGGCATATAAAAATAATGCCTGACCAATAGGTGTATTTAACCATCTTAATCTGATCACTATTTGTAAATTTTAAGAATGTTCTGTTGCCTTTTCTGTTATTTTTGCCTTTAAGAATTTTAATATCTACTTTTTATGTAATATTTCACATGGTTTCAAATGTTAGGCATATGTATGTAACCAGCATAAATTATGTGTACAAAGTACTCCAAAATACACAAGGTAGGCAGGCCTGTCTCAGTTAGGGTGAAGTCTAACATGTTTTCCAGATGAAACTCACTTGGCAGGATAAGGCATGATCATCTACAGTTTCATACATGTATACTATGACAGGAAAGCAACCAGTGATAGGTTTTCACACAGTAAAGTTGAATACATGTACATTGAGTATTACCTCTCAGCAATGTGTAGTTGTTTGGCTTCTAGAGCCAGTTTACTCAATGTTCTCCACATCGCTTCTGTCTCTGCTGATAACTCTAAAGTCTCCAGGAAGGCTACGGCTCTGAAAATACAAAGACAAAATAAATATACAATTATTACAATCACTGATGTATGGCATTCCCAATGAATGATTCAGAGAATATACCACTTTATTTTCGTTTTTTGCGATAACACTTTCTTGGATTGAACAGATTCTAGTTCAGAAAATTCAGCTAGAATCTGTTCAAACCAAGAAAGTGTTGTCCCAAAAAACGAAAATACTGTTAATCTTCACTTTCTAAAAGACACAAAAATTATTCAATATACCACTTTTGTTAACGTTTAGTACGGACACATTGACATAGCAATAAAAATAATGTAAGTATTAATCAGATGGCGAAGGACCCATTCTGATTCACATGAAGTTCACTCTATCGTTAGAGATTTGTTCATTTCAACTTCATTTCCAGGTGCAAATTTAAAGTTGAATGATTTATTTCACAAATCTGCCTTTCAAAATGCATAGATTTTATGATTTAAACCAAATATGTAATGATTCAATGATGGTTTATTTGAAATAGTAGTCTTACAAATATTATCAATCTTTTGCTGGTGATGTTATACTGTAGTAGGATGTAAAATGAGCTGTGTGATATCCCTGATGACATGATGTGGCAGAGAGACCCTACGTGAATCAAACAGAATTAATCATTATTACCGTGCATAGTCCCCATCATCAATAGCTGTTCCAAATTCAATGAGGCCCTCGTCGAGTGTGTATGAGATGGTGGCCACTCCCTCCTGTACAATCACATCTGTTTTACCATCGTTACGTTCCAACTCTAGTATATCACCCTGCCACCAGAAAAACACTTTTAAGCGCACACATTTTCACAGATGTTTTGTTTGGGTTTAACAGCCTACTTAAGGTTCATTCACTCACCGTTTAAAGCTATTTCATTGACATAATGGCGTGTCAGCCTAGTGAGTGAATGAAATCATCCTCGACACAACTGGCAACAAACAAAGACAAGGCAGGACGCAACACAGTGACATCACAAACAGAATGGCTTCACCACAAACAGAATTGCTTCACCACAAACAGAATTGCTTCACCACAAACAGAATGGCTTCACCACAAACAGAATTGCTTCACCACAAACAGAATGGCTTCACCACAAACAGAATGGCTTCACCACAAACAGAATGGCTTCACCACAAACAGAATCGCTTCATGTTGCTCCCTAATTCAGGGAGCACAAAGAAGCTCCCTCTCAACTCTCCTTTTTTCACACTTGTAATTATGAAAAAACTTGGTTCAAAGAATACTTTAATAAAAAAATGATTTAGTTTTTTTATTGGGATTTTGCAGTGCACATCAGGTGCATTCAAGACCTATGATGCGATGCCAGGCCAGTCGCACTTGTTGTTCCTGATAACAGTGACAAGAATAAAAACTGACATGGGATACTAAACATGGTACAAGGTAAGCTCATGTACAATGCTGAAGGAAACAAATCATTGCCATAGGCATTGCATAGTTTGTTTGTTAGTTTGTTTGATTGGGGTTTAACGTAATATTAAAAGGTAGTTCACACATACATGTATTATGATGGATTGTCCATTTCACACTGTTCCTTACAGTTAAAAAATGATCTGTTTTAGACCAATCAATGGTACATGTATACAATCATTCAAACAGTATACAGACAAATAGTGCCTACCTTAATAGGAAACATGGTCACTCTCTCTGGGGCATCAATGTTATACCATACACATAGATTACCACGGTTCTGTGCAACAACAACATCACTCATGGGCACCCACTGAAATAAACATCAAAATCACATGGTAAATCTTGTTACCATACCTTCGAAGGAAAGGTGATCCTAGACCAGTACACCCTGGACCAGTACATCCTAGACCAGTACACCCTGGACCAGTACATCCTAGACCAGTACATCCTAGACCAGTAAATCCTAGACCAGTACACCCTGGGCCAGTACATCCTGGACCAGTACATCCTAGGCCAGTACACCCTGGACCAGGTGTACCAGTACACCCTGGACCAGGTGTACCAGTACACCCTGGACCAGTACATCCTGGACCAGTACAT
>JAVFBX010203158.1:0-12474 GCA_034783855.1 Mopalia kennerleyi | reverse complement strand
GTTGCGTCTGGCGGAATTGATCATTGCACACTTTGAAGTGGCGGAGTTGTTACTCCTTCTGCTATACCTCCATGGTCCCATTAACGAGTCCTGACGTCATCACAGACATGTCAATTGGCAGTGGCGCCACGACTGTTTGTTATAAACTTTGATGTGTAAACGACTGATGATTGACTTACGTGTTTCTACCATAGTCCAATGAAAGGGATAGTAATGTGGAAGTCTCGTCTTACACACACTGACCCTTGCACAGGAAGATGGGAGCTACCGTACTAGTAATACTTTAATAGGCTATGCATATAAATACCTTCACTTTAAATCTTTAGATGCATTGTGTGTAATAACCTTGAGTTCATTGTGTAGATACACAAGAATAATTGAAAATAGAACACAGAGAATTTATTTTCTTTTGTAAACAAATCCGCATATACTTACCTTCGGATGGAAATACTGATAAATGCATAATATAAGTGAAATACACTGAAGTACAGTGTTAACAATCAAGCAAATACCTAGCATGGTTATATACAGACCAAAGTGAATACATATATATGGAGAAGCAATTGTTGTTTTTATTAATGCTAGTACATTTGTGCATGTTTCTTGATTTCATGTACTTACCTTCTGCTTTGTTTTTATTTTCAGTCAATCTGTGTCAAATATAAGTATCGAACGAAAAACACAGCAGATGCATCTTTCCCTTCAAAGACCGTCATATCCGATATTTTGATAGTACAAAAACTTAGAAAGACTTACAACAAAACAAATTATATCACGCTTGTTCCCGGGGTATTAGGAATAGTTTTCAACAAGCAATAACTACGCCTCGGATAAACCTTCTTTTTATCTTTGTATAAAACTTTTATTTACAATTATATTTACAAAGATTTACATATAAACAGCTTTGGCTGAGTATTTACTCAGAGTTGGATTAACAAAGTATATATGCAGTTGGATGCATTTTACGCACTATACTGTACAAAATAAAAGTATTGACATATTGTCAAAACTTAATACATTACTCTTTTCATGCCAATTATAGTCAACTTTTACACAATTAATATCTTCGTTTACAACTTTAACACCAAAACTTGACCATTTATTTCACAGAGCACATTGTTTATACACCACTGATGTTCAAACTCTACATTACACATTCTTCTAAAATCAAGCTTAATTCTTCCTTTAACAGATGATGTAAATATATCTTGTAGATTTTGACAAGTAAAGGACCTTTTGTGATGCTTAATGTCATTCCGGCATTTCCAAATTGTCCATTTTAACTCACTAACAAAATAAATTAATAAATTATTACGATACTTACAACTTGACATTGAGAAATTATTCCATAAAACGACAAATAAAGTAAGAGAAACAGGCTCACCAAAAATAGTGCGCAATAAATCTTCAAGGTAATTCCATAAAGGCTTTATAAAATTACAGGTGAAAAACAAATGAAGAGGAGTCTCACCAACAGAATTGCAAAATAAACATTGCATACAGTATTTCTCATTACATATTTTTTGTAAATAAACACCGGTATACAAAATTCTGTGAGACAATTTAAATAAAAAGTTTTTAACATTGTTCTGTAACAGACAATTATTATTATTTTGCCACACCTGTGTAAAATTAACATTCGGAAAAAGAGAATGAATGGGTGGCTGGACTTTAATATCGGTAATAAATATAGAATAAACAGACTTTGTAGTTAAATTATTCAAATCAAAATTAGGGGACAATGTGACAAATTTCCTAAACACAGTCAGAACGAGTTTATAAAATAGGGGAATTACATTTGAGTGGGGTAACAAATTGCTAGCCAATCTTGGGTCATATTGACGCAAGGAAAGACCCAGCCAGTATACTGTGTAATAGCACCAGTTAGGGCACTCTGCGCTTCCATACAACAAAAACAAACGCCTCAGATGCATGACGTGAAAAGAATACAACTTTGATGTAATATCAACTAACTTAAAACCACCGTTTTGTAAATCATTATATAAAACAGAACGCCCCAGACACTCATGGCTGGTATTCCAAAAGAATTTAAACTGTAATTGACGAAACTGATTAAGAAAAGAATTGGGTAAAGGTACAACAGAACCAACATACCAGATTTTACTCAGAGCTAAAGTGTGTAACAAAATAGCTCTACCTTGGAAAGAAAGATTGCGAAATTGCCATAAGTTTAAACATGATTTAAATTTTTTAATTAAAGTATTCCAATTAAAATTAACAAAATCACCATAACCTATATGTACACCTAGAGCCTTTTGTAGCTCAAGCACCCATGAAATACCACAAGGAGAATCTGTCCTATGTGCCCATGACCCAATCCACATAGCCTTAGTCTTGAGCATATTTAGCCTTGAACCAGACGCTTTGTCAAATAATTTACATAAATTTAACACATTAAATAAGGAAAATTCTGAAGACAAAATACATGTTAAATCATCGGCATAAGCGGAACATTTAATAAAATTTTTTGAACCTGGAAGCTTTAAACCATGGATTAAATTAGAAGTACGGATTTTATTTAAAAGTGGCTCCAAAGCCAATACATAAATCAGAGGACTCAAGGCACAGCCCTGATGGACGCCCCGCCCCAATGGGAACGGGTCCGAAATAAAACCATTAACAATAACAGAAGCATTTGATTGACAGTATAATAACTCAATCCACTTGCGAAAAGAAGGACCAAAATTATAAGCTTCTAGTAGACGAAATAAATACTTGTGGTTAACTCGGTCAAATGCCTTTTCATTGTCAATAAATAACAAAATACCCGGATGTTTGTTCTGATCAACATAATTCAAAATGTTACGTAAGAGATGACAATTATCTAAAATACTTCTGGAAGGAACGGAACAAGTTTGATCAATATGAACCAAAGATGACATAACTGAAGATAAACGATTACAAAGAACTTTGGAAATAATCTTATAGTCTATATTAAGTAAGGAAATTGGTCTCCAAAATTTGAGATGTTCTGACTGTTCTGGATCTTTACATATCAAGGTTATATACGATAAACGTTGTGAAGGTGATAACAAAAACTGATCAAAACATTTATTAATATAAATAACAAAGTCTTCACCAATAATATCGAGAAATGATAAGTAAAACTCCTTCGGAAGGCCGTCACTACCCGGAGAAGAATGATCTTTCATGCCCCGCAAGGCAGCTCGGACTTCATCCAGAGTAATGGGGCCCTCCAAAGAATCAGACTGATCAGATGACAATTGATTACAATCGGAAAGAAAAAAATTAACTTGTGAATCACAAACAGGTTCTTCTGTGAAGAGCGAAGAATAAAACAATTTGGTCTCATTTATAATTTCTTTTGTGTCATCAATTAGAGTGCCATTAACGGATAATTTGTCAATAAACTTTTTTTTACCCTTCGATTTAACTTGATCAAAAAAGAACTTTGTGCATTTATCATCAAAGTTGAAATTCCTGACTTTTGCTCTTATTTTAACACCTTCGTTATATACATTCATCAAATCATTTACTTGTAATTTTAAATCATTAATTAACGGAGAATCAGGAGAAGTGTGAGATAACTCAAATAAGGATTTACGTAAATCATTTAAAACAGAATTTCTATTAAAGGATAGACGCTTACTATGTAAAATAATTAGTTTCTTAAATACTCCTTTGCACTCCTCCCACCAATCATGAGAGTAATCCGCAGTGGCATGCATGACTGACCAAACATCTAATATATCGGAACGTAAATCTGGGTCCTTGAGCACCGACACATTACAATGCCAGTACCCAGGACCCATTTTAAAGGAAGGAACATTAACCAGGCTTACATTAACAAAACAATGGTCCGAGAAAGAACAAGGTGAAATAACTGCAGTATGTAAATAAGGCAACAAGGATTTAGATATTAAAATTCTATCTAACAAACACGACACATTATTACCAGTCCATGTAGTAGAGATAACTGAAGGGTGTAAAAAACGATAAGAATCAATTAAATCGTAATCGTCACACAACGATCGTAAACATTCCGACCCGGCGCTACCTCGGTCCGGTCTGCCTCCGACTTTATCGATACTTGAGTCAAAAATTACGTTAAAATCAGCTGCTAAAATAATTGATCTACTGGTAACACAATATTGGTGAAGTGAATTAAAGAAATCTCGCTTAACGGTGAGATTATCTGAAGGAGAATAAACAGAAATTAAACGTAACTTAGAATTATTAATGGTACAATCACAAACAATAACCCTCCCATCAAAATCCTTAGTAACTTTAGAAAAAGAAATGTTTAGATTAGGTTTAAATAAAATTCCCACACCCCTCGAATTATTAGAGCCGTAGGAAAAATAACACTCCCCACCCCACTCTAATTTTAAATCCTTTTCCAAATTAACATTATTCAAAAATGTTTCCTGCAGAAAAATTATATCATATTTTAAAAGTTTACATGCTGTAAATAAATTAGTTCTTTTTAACTGAGAATTTAACCCATTACAATTAATGGAACAAAAAGTTAAATTCATAACAATCGTAATTAATAGTATTGGAAAATTATACATGGATAACTTGGATGGGTGTCTTTAAAGACAAAAACTGACAAAAAAAAAAACAAGAAAGGAAAACAGGAAAATAAATACAAACCACTGCTGATTCAAAACGAATGCTAGTCCCCAAAAATCTATTACTTGAATAAGATACACAGCCATACAGCCTAAGACAAAAATCGCAATCCAAATCACAATAACCATTGGGCAAGTCCGAGTCAGTTCATATGTAAATATTGTCCAAATCACACTCCAAAAGAGGTCTGTCCAATTAAAGTCCTTAAACATTTTTGTCCGATTTAGCGACTTTGGACTTTTTCGAACCGGACTTCCCGCGGCGTTTCTTGGTAACGGTGGTGGACACATCCTCTTCCAATGACATCGGGATAGACTGGGGTGGTGACGGGGCACGGTCCTGTGTGACGACCGGTTGATTTAGACCAGCAAACGGGTCTGGCGACACACTAAAGTCAGCAGATGTTGGAGTGGACATTGGTAGATCGTGAACGGAAATCAGAGCGTCACCAAGTACTACCGCAGGTGACAGCGGTCCTGCACTGCTACCAAGACTGGAAGCAGGCGAAGATGGTAAAAGATTCTTCACGGCGGAATAGATTTCCCTGCTACTGGTTCCAGGGTTAAGCCAAGGCTGTTTGGCACTTGTCTCAAGGCTGGGGCTTAAATTATACTGATCCGAGACAACTGGAGGCTGGAGAGAGGGGGTTTCGGTCACAACCAAAACGTCTGATATTTCAACTTCGTTTTCCTCTTCGGACATTGACTCAGAGCCACTGGATGAAACGTTGTCACCCTCACCTGCATCAGTTTCGCATGAATGAACTTCTACCGGAGGGATATTATTAGTATCATCGAAAACTGTAGGGTCTTGTCGAACCCCAACCTTTGCAGCATAAGATCTACTACGCCTCGCACAGCTTGACGTAGAGTGAGAAAACGACCGACACAAAGCACACTGTTCAGTTACACAATCTCGCCGTATGTGGCCTTTCTGGTTGCACCTCAGGCATAAAGGTTGCCTACCAGGAACTACAACAAGCACTGGATACCCACAAATGTCACTAACGTACGGTATAGCTGGCAGACTACCGGGCGAAATGTCCAAAGTAACCCGGCGAACGCCTGTGGAAACATTACTGTTGGGCACCTTTTCGTCCACCACGTCCTTAACTTCCCCATACTCCGCAAAGAATTTGGCGACTGCCGAGTCCCTCACAAAATAAGGGAGCCAGTGGATTCGTACAATGCTCACATTTTCACTGAAGGACGTGAACGATACATTAGAGTTAATTTGATCGCAGTAAATCTCTCGACGTTGTAGAATATCTGTTCGAATTTTTTCCGATCTAAAAGTAACAAACCAGTCTTTAGACCCACGCAGTTGACCAAGAGCATCTACTTGTGCAGACAAAATACCAATGTCTTTAAACTTGTTCAGCAGACTTTCACGAAATTTCACAGGATTTCCATAGGAAGACTGAACCCGAACTTTAAGGGTCCTTCCAAGCCGGTTAGAATCCACACCAACAGGGACATAACGTGTCCCCATGGCGGGGGAGAACGGGTAAAGAAGAACAAACTCACCAAACGTACTGTCCTAGGTCGTACTCCACAAAAAGAAAGTCCAAAAACACTGATATCATCCAACTATGTGAAAACCTCTGGTAAATCCAAAATCTCGGGCTTGGCTATGGTACCGCCACTGCGCAAAGCTGATTTGTAGATTGTTAGTAAAACGAGTGTTAGGACGTGTCCGTTGTCAAAGGTGTGGGGCGCAGAATATTTCAAACCTGATAGAACTTCACTGGTTATGTATGGCGTATGTTTTGAAAAAGTCATTGACTGTTTTTAATCGGAATCGTAATGATTTTAAACGTACTATATTGTATGTTTTCAAATTATGATTTATGTCTAATGTTGACATTAAAATCTGTTACTTAGTGTTATGTATAACTGGACTTCCTACCACGCTGATCAGAACGTAAGAACAAGCGTCAAACACGCCATTCGTGAGTCTGCATCCGTAACAGTTTTATTATTTACGTTAGTATCTCTTATGGACCATATAACGTGACTGGAAATTGTTCATGAACGATGTAAATTCTAGTAAACATTCAAATAGGCAAAGATAAACAGGTACACTCCTGTTCAACGCAACAGCTATTTTTAAGTTTGAAAAAGTCGAAGCAATAATGTTTGCTTTGCTGTGTGTATTGTATGTCTATTTTTTTAAATTTTGTCCGTGCTCCCGTAGAAGCATTCCAAAATTGCGACCGGCGACCGTATTTCAGATCGCCATCGCGGGGTATTGGGAATAGTTTTCAACTAGCAATAACCACGCCTCGGATAAACCTTTTTTTTTTTTTTTTCTTTGAATAAAACTTTATTCATGTACAATTAAAATTCATATATACAATTACTTAATTTGATAACTGCAACGTCCTTTTAAGATGCAAAATATTGCAACATTAGATACATAGTAGCATTGATTTTCCAATAATTGTACATAGTCTGTTGTTCATACACCATTGGGCTTTAAATTCAGATTTTGACAACCGTCGGAAGTCAATTCTTAGACGACACCTAACTGAAGATTCAAATATAGCCCTTATACTTTCCGCAGTAAAATGCTTTCTGTGGTATTTAATTTCGTTTCTACACTTCCAAATGGTCCATTTTAGCTCATTCATTAGAAAGATAAAGAGCTGATTGACACATTTATTTTTGGACGGATGAAAAACATTCCATATTACAACTTCACGAGTAATGTTCACCTGCTCTGAAACACACTGACTGAATAAGGTTCCAAAATAAGTCCACAGTGGACGAACAAAATTACACAAAAATAGCAAATGATCAGGTGTCTCAGGAGCACAGTCACAAAATAAACATTTCATACAAACAGATTCATGACATATTTTTTGGAGGAAATCCCCGGTATACAAAATTCTGTGGCCTAATTTGAAAAGAAAATTTTTGACATTGTTCTGTAATATGGGACTGTTGTTATTTTTCCAAACTTGCTTAAAATCAACATTGCGAAAAACGTCATATATTTTCGGGTTAACAGTTGTTGCTTGTACAAAAATCCTATAGACAGCTTTTGTTGTCGAAGAAATTAACTCTACTTCAGGTGATAAACTAATAAAGGTTTGGAAAACTTTCAACACAACTTTATAAAACAATGATAATGCTGATGAATGAGGTATCAAATTACTGGCCATACTGTTATCAAATTTACGTAAAGAGTGTCCTATCCAGTATACAGCGTAGAAACACCAATTAGGACAGTCAACAGTGTTGTATAACATAAGTAAACGACGTATGTGCATTACATAAAAAGAATTTAACTTGGACGAAATGTCCACCATGTTAAAACCACCGTTTTCTAAAGGATTGTACAAAACTTCACGCTTCACACATTCGTGACCATCGCCCCAAAAGAATTTATATTGTAGGTGACGTAATTGGTTCAGAAAACAATTCGGTAATGGGACAATAGATCCAACGTACCATAACTTACTTAATGCTAAAGTATGTAATAAAATGGATTTTCCCTGAAAAGAAAGATTTCGAAAACGCCACATATTCAAACAGTTTTTAACTTTCTGTACTAATGGATGCCAATTTGTATCACTGCTCTCTTGGTGACCGACAGATATGCCCAGTGCCTTATGGGATCCAATAACCCATGTGATACCGTAAGGTTGGTCCGGGTTCCCAGACCAGGAACCAACCCACATTGCTTTCGTCTTCTGCATATTTAAACGAGAGCCAGACGCTTTGTCAAACAGTGTACATAAGTTCAACACATGGACAACCGACAAATGAGATGAAAGGACACATGTGACGTCATCGGCATACGCACTACATTTAACAGTATTATTACTACCTGGCAATTTCATACCTTTCACTTGATCGTTCCGTCTGATTTTGTTTAGAAGGGGCTCAAGAGACAAGACATAGAGAAGAGGACTAAGGGCGCACCCTTGATGCACTCCCCTCTCCACCCGGAACTCCTCCGAAACAAAACCATTAACAAAAACACTGCTAGTTGACATAAAGTATAGCATTTCTACCCATTTGCGAAAAATCGGTCCAAAATTATAACATTCTAAAAGTTTAAACAAAAATTTGTGTGACACACGATCAAAAGCTTTTTCGTTATCAATAAACAGAAAAATACCCGGATGCTGGTTCTGATCAACAAAATCAATAATATTTCTTAACAAATGACAATTATCGGAAATACTTCGCCCTGGAACTGAGCATGTTTGGTCAATATGTACTAATGATGACATTACGGAGGACAAACGGTTGCATAACACTTTGGATATAATTTTATAATCTAAATTTAAAAGGGAAATGGGTCTCCAAAACTTTAAATTATCCGCTTGATTTGCGTCCTTACATAACAGAGAAATCAACGACTTGCGTTGAGAGGGACATAACAAAAACTGATCAAAACATTTGTTGATATAAATAACAAAATCATTCCCAATAACCTCCAAAAATCGCAAATAAAACTCTTTTGGGAGGCCGCCACAGCCAGGAGAAGAAAAATCTTTCATACCTTTCAGAGCGGCACGGACTTCATCTAGAGTTATAGAACCTTCTATTGAATCAGATTCTGATTCAGACAAGCTTGGCAAATCTGATAAAAAATATTCCATATGGGTGTCCGATACCGGCTCTTCCTTAAATAAATCACAATAAAAATCTTTTGTGGCTTTGATAATTTCATCGTGCTCCGTAACACTGGAGCCGTTTATGGTTAGTTTATCAATACATTTCTTTTTCCCATGCGACTTTTCTTGGTCAAAGAAAAAACGAGAACATTTGTCATCAAAATTAAAATTTTTAACCTTTGACCGAATCTTTACACCCTCATTATAAGCCGCTAACAGAGTATTAACTTGATCCTTTAACCCATTTACAGCAGGGGAAGCAGGGCAAGTACGTGACAAATCAAAAATGGACTTTTTCAAACTATTTAACAAACAATTACGCTCCTGGGAGAGGCGAATGCTGTGCTTAATAATAAGCGATTTGAAACACTGTTTACACTCTTCCCACCATTGATGGGTATAATCTGCTGTAGCCTGTAACACGGACCAAAGATCTAAAAAATCAGAGTACAAATCAGGATCCCTGAGTACGGATACGTTACAATGCCAATATCCCGATCCTATTTTAATCGACGGAATTTTCTCAAAAGATATGCTAACAAAAGAGTGGTCAGAAAAAGAACAAGGAGAAATAATTGCAGTATGTAAATAAGGTAACAACGATTTGGATATTAAAATTCGGTCTAACAGACACGACACATTATTACCAGTCCATGTGGTAGAAATAACAGAGGGGTGTAGGAAACGATAGGAATCAATTAAATCATAATCTTCACACAAAGACCGTATACATTCCGATCCGGCGCTACCTCGGTCCGGTCTGCCCCCAACTTTATCAATGCTTGGATCAAAAATTACATTGAAATCAGCCGCCAGAATTATCGGTCGGCTCGTGTTACAGTACTGGTAAAGATCAGACAAAAACTCTCGTTTACTTGATACATTCTCCGCAGGAGAATATGCACATACCAGGCGTAGTTTACAGCTATTTATGACACAATCACACACTAACACTCTGCCGTCAAAATCACAGGTTATTTTAGATACATTAATATTAAGTCTAGGATGGAACAAAATCCCTACCCCACGTGAGTTGTTTGTGCCATAACTAAAAAAACATTCACCACCCCACTCCAGTCTTAAATTATCTACTACAGTAGGGTTATCCAAAAAAGTTTCCTGGAGAAAAATGATATCGTACTTCAAAATTTTACCAACAGTACATAGGTTTGTACGTTTAGCTTGAGAGTTTAAACCGTTACAATTAAGCGTACTTATAGATAGATTCATCGCTATAATTAGCAGTAATATATCAATACAATACATTTATTCGGTGGATATATATGCTATTACCCGATTCAATGGAAAAAGAGCAAAATGTGAAAAAATACAGAGCACTAGTTTGGCCAGATATACAGCCACACATTCTGTTACAAAACTCATACTACACATAACAACCATTGTTCCAAAAATATTCCAATTCACATACCAAAATAGGTGTGTCCAATTAAAGTTATTGAATGTTACTGTCCGATTTAGCAACTTTCGACTTCTTCGATTTAGACTTTCCACGGCGTTTCTTTGTAACATTGGTGGACACATCCTCTTCAAAGGACATCGAGAGAGACTGGGGGGGAGAAGGGACACGGTTCTGTGTATTAACTGGCTGGTTTAAACCAGCAAACGGGTCTGGGGAAACACTAAAGTCCGCAGATTTTGGAGTGGACATTGAAGGATCCTGAGCAGAACTGCCAGTTTCATCAGGTAGTACCAAAGGTGACATAGGTCCAGCACCGCTCCCGAGACTGGAAGCAGGCGAAGACGGCAAGAGATCCCTTACGGCGGAATAGATTTCTCTACTGCTGGTGCCAGGGTTGAGCCAAGGCTGTTTGACACTTGTCTCAAGGCTGGGACCTACACTAGTCTGATCAGAGACAACTGGAGGCTGGAGACAGGGGGTCTCTGTCACAACCTGAACGTCAGACACGCCTTCTATATTTTCCTCTTCGGACATGGACTCGGAACCACTCACCAGTATCGCTTGAGTGAGTTACAACAGTAGGGACGTTATCTGAGGGGACGAAAGCTACAGTATCTTGCCGAACCGCAGCCTTTGCAGCATACGAACTTTTGTTCCTAGCACAGCTTGACGTTACGTGGGAGAAAGACCGACATAACGAACATTGATCCGTTACACAATCGCGCCGTATGTGGCCCTTTTGATTGCACCTCAGGCACAAAGGCTGCCTGCCGGGAACAATCAACAGAACAGGATAGCCACAAATTTCACTTACGTACGGTATACCAGGTAAGCTCCCTGGTGAAATATCCACAGTTACCCTTCGCACACCAGTTGATATCGTACTGCTTGGTACCTTTTCGTCCGTTACGTCTTTTACCTCCCCGAACTCAGCAAAGAACTTTGCCACAGCCGAATCCCTCACAAAATAAGGAAGCCAGTGGACCCTGACAACATTTACATTTTCACTAAATGACGAAAATGATACATTTGAATTCAATTGGTCACAATATATTTCACCACGACGAAGAACAGTTGAACGTAATGCCTCGGTTCGAAAAGTCACAAACCAGTCTTTGGAACCGCGAAGTTGTCCAATTGCATCTATTTGAGAAGAAGGGATAGCAATACTATTCAATTTATGTAACAAAGAATCCCGAAATTTGGCAGGATTGCCTGACATGTACTGAACTCGAACTTTGAGCGTCCTCCCAAGCCGGTTAGAGTCCACACCAGCAGGGACGTAACGCGTCCCCATGGCGAGGGAGGTGAAAGAAAAGGCAACTCACCAAAAGTACTGTCCTAGATGTAACCCGACAAAGAAATAATCCAAAACACTGATGTCATCCAACTTTTGAAAACCACTGGTAAATCCAAAATCTCGGGCTTGGCTATGGTACCGCCACTGCGCAAAGCTGATTTGTAGATTGTTAGTAAAACGAGTGTTAGGACGTGTCCGTTGTCAAAGGTGTGGGGCGCAGAATATTTCAAACCTGATAGAACTTCACTGGTTATGTATGGCGTATGTTTTGAAAAAGTCATTGACTGTTTTTAATCGGAATCGTAATGATTTTAAACGTACTATATTGTATGTTTTCAAATTATGATTTATGTCTAATGTTGACATTAAAATCTGTTACTTAGTGTTATGTATAACTGGACTTCCTACCACGCTGATCAGAACGTAAGAACAAGCGTCAAACACGCCATTCGTGAGTCTGCATCCGTAACAGTTTTATTATTTACGTTAGTATCTCTTATGGACCAT
>JAVFBX010203147.1:0-12475 GCA_034783855.1 Mopalia kennerleyi | reverse complement strand
TGATGTGCCTTTTTGAGTAGCCTTCGTGTTTCTACCATGGGCCAATGAAATTTTGTGCCACGTTGTCCCTTCGAATTACAGCAAGGAATAGTATTGTGGAAGTCTCGTCTTACACATACTGACCCTTGCTTAGGAAGATGCTGACTAATATGAACGTTCAGGTTTAACAATGATGTATAATTTCTTAAGCCCGCCACAAACGAACGATTCTCAACGCGGGCTTGCAACGCGACTAGACCCTGTCGGCGACTAGTTTTCACTTCTCTTTTCAAGATACATTAACCATTTGTTGATACTGATTCAGCAAGGTCGACTTGTGTGGGATGAAAAAATAAAGCAGCTTAGGAAATACACATTAATGTATTGCCGAGAGATTTAGTGTCGCCCAGAAAACACTTCCAGATACAAGGTTTTATTGTAGTTAATTTGATAAGTTTCCACTGATCAGTTATGTAGAGTACAAGAGTAGTGTAACTTCGAAGAACGGAATATTCCTTTTGATCTCAATATAATAGCGATTTATTTTACCATCTTCAGGAGAGTCACCTGATGATAACAAAATAATTCGCCGAAATATTGAGACCAAAAGGAATATTTCGTTCTTCGGAGTTACATTTATACTCATGTACTGTCGGTTTACTCTGTCTTATATCTGAGAAACTATATATTTAACGAGTTTAGCCTTAAATGAAACATGAACATTTCCAAGACTAATTTGTACCACTTTTCCCAAGAGCCACAAATAACAGAAATATAGGCAATACAAAACTGTTCTGACATATTTTGACATTTGAATCTAATCATGACAAGTTGAAGCGGTAAAGTGCTAATCTCAATCATCGAACATGGAATTGGTAGACAAAACAGTCTGCTGTACAGTTTATTTCAGTGTGGATGTAGAGACAAAAATTAATAGTCACTTCATTCAGTAAAAGGATTTGTAGCCTTCAAATTTTTTTTAAAGGAGCACTACAGATTTAATACAAATTTTGGTACTTAATGCTCCGATGAAATCTTGTTTAAAGTTTGATTCCATAAATGAAATGTTTACACATGTTTACAATATGGTTTGGTGATATACTGTACGATTGAAGGCCCGGTTGTGTTTATAAGAACCACGTGTCCAGATTTAGACTGATAGGGAAAATGGTAATGTTTTCACGAGATGTTTGATTAGTTAATGCTTAGTTGATACTTAATTTAAGTTTTCATTTGTGTAGAAGCCACAGCCAATGGCCAACAGTAAATTGTTGTTGTTAGCCAACAATTGACATCACTACATAATACAGATAATTTTAGCTTTAATGGCCATGAATTAAGAACAAAATAGTAACAATTTACTCAACTTAAGATTGGAGATCAATCCACCAATCTATCTTATCATTACCTCACTATCATGGGTATTACCGATTGTTTCGCAAACTTGAAACGTAGCCGATTTTCGGACCACCCATTGTAAAACACACCCTAAAAGATTGGAATTTTTTTAGCTGTCTTTATATATCAGTTTTGTTTTTTGTATCTCGTCAAGAGACAAACGTATTAGATATCGTGCACTCTTTATATTTGTTCCATAATATAGCATATATCATTTGAGGGTTGTACTGATGAATCATAGCATTATAATGCGAGAGGAAGATCGAATATTTTCTTTGCTTACACAGTAACTTTCGTCTAAAATGGATTTCACTGGATTTCCATAACATTTCGCTTTTTTTTTTCCATAACCAAATTTTAAGAACATTTAATTTTTAGCTTTTGCTTTTCGCATCAAACCTGTAAAAAATAAAGACGTTCATTTTTTTAAAAATAAATGTGTTCAAGTAGCATTGTGAAGGTTGCTGTAGGTTTGCAACAAGTTAAAGTATACACTTTCTAAAATTGTCTTTCATATATTTGGCGAAAACCAACACGTGGAGATAATATTATATTAGCAGCATTTTGCAAACGCCTACTTATCAAATATCAGGACCGTTGGGACTGAACGTTATGGTCCACGCAATGCTGCGAAAGGAAACTTAACACAAAGCCAGTATGAAGTCAAAACCTTTGAGGGGAGTTATTCGTTTTATTGAAAGAAGGGAGGAATCAGAATGACGATGTTGTGAAAAATGCCTTACTTACGCAAGATTTGTCGACAAATAAACATTTACTGTCATCGTTTAAAAAAAATAGATTCATACATACGACATGGTTTCGATGAAGTCTTCGAGATGAAGTTTGCTAGACTTGGGACACAGTATAAGAGTATTCGTACGAACACACGTTTCTCGAGCTCAGAGTTTGTCTAGAACGGTATGGGGATGATTCGTGGAGTTAAATTAGTCTACATCAGCGTACTAGCGTGAATAATTTTTGGAAATATATATGCTATGACACGATCGGACATTGAGAACGTTTGAACTCTTTCTATTTCTTCAAATATACTTCCAAAGAAATATAAGCAATGGAGATCCAAGCAGATATTAAACGAACAATGTTTAAACAGTGTACACAACTGTAAGGTGGTCTGATCGCATAGGGTTTGATGTTCAAAACAAAACAGCTTTCAGAAGTGACAAATGTAAAACAAAGATGATAAGAGCAGAAAAACACCATATCCTACCAACTACTTAAAATGATCCAGTCCAGGCCACGCTACCCACATTTTCTGTACTAGACTGTTTGCTATATGTCAGTGTTAACATCAAAAGGGTCTGAAGTTTAATATTACAGAATGAGATGGGGTTTTTTTTACACGAAAACCTATCATCAGTATGATGGTAGTTAGTTATCCTAAAATATACTAGACCCATCGACTTATCATATATTAATACAATAGTGTAGCATAGATCTCGACGTTTATGCTATACGGACTAACTCGTTGGTGCTGTGGTCATCAGATACATGTAGTTGTTGATGTGGTAACCAGCTAAAAGGACGGACATGTATGCATGCCTTGAATCGTCAAGAATCACAAGAATATCCGGAGCGGAAACTTCTCTCATGCGAATTTCCCCATTGCGGTCCGGGGTGAGATTTGCTCACAACTGCCCATTTAATAGCCACTTCCTGCGGAAATTAAATATATCATTACGTTAGGACACACTGAAAAGAATTTCGCATCAAAACCCAGAGAAAATCATACGAACATATTGACAATTGCAACTGAACTGGCTTTATCATTAATCGCTGCAGACGACATTTTAGGTCGCAACAATCTCGATTTATCGATGAGGAAATTAGATGTGTGTGTACAAACTAGATGTGTGTGTAACTAGACTGGTATTGAAACCTCTACACTGGAGAAGTAACTTTCTGTAAAAATGCAATGGAGTGCTTTCTGAGTGGCTTAAAAAAGTTTCGCCACATAACGATGTGCTCTGTCGCAAGCATGTCAGATTCGCGGTTTTATCTTCGGTCTATCAACAAGTGATTTTACACGCGCGAGTTTAGGAATTCGATACCACGACACGTAAGCAGGAAACATCTCGGATATTTGAAGCCTTCTTTTTTAGTTTCATGGCATTTAATTGACTTTACCATTTACACTAGAGGGTATCTAATCTCTGGCTGATAGCATATCGTGTGAATTCTGCTTGGAGCGATTTCGTATCATCTACATTATCCACTAACCGACTCACAAATCTTGCAGTGGCGTAAGGGAATGCTAATGGCGGGGAAAGTCCCTTCTGAATGGGCCAGCTCCATGTTGGTGTAATTGGTACAATAACTGTCGAATTTGGCTTCTTTTATTGTTATGCCGCTTATATTCACATGGCAAGGAAAATAAATAGCTTAACATTTCCTAGTTTCAACCTTTTCTTAGTCGTCTGCCAAACGATGCAAGCATATTATTGGCTTACCCGAGAAGTTCAATCATAGTTATTAAACCGCTTCCAAATATCTGTACGGTTCGCGGGTGGGGTTTAGTAGTAAGCGACTGCGTGTTGGCCTACTGATCAGGTTTCAATACATAGTCTACGAGATCAAATCCGTCTGCCAACCTCTGGTATATGAGTGATTCACACGATGTGGTTTCGGGATTCACGGCACTGATATTTACCAGGTTTTCTACCGGTTTTCCGTCTGGTTTAAGAAAGGCACGACGAGAAGTGATCCAAGTGGTCACCAAAATTACCACTTCTGTTATGTACACTGTCGCATCAGCAACTATGTTGGATCCAATGACGACAAACCTTTTCACGTTTGTTTGAAGTATTCCCCTTAATAGCTCCGATTGTTATCTAGTATGTCTTCTATTAAGTGCATGTCGCATCATATTTGCTGAACATAATGAAGTGTCCACTCTTACCGTTTTACAGCTTCACTTGTGAAGATTGTTGCCATTTGACTTTTTTCCCTCGTAGGCTGTATGCATTCGCTAGCTTAAATGTGCATTCCCACGGTTCGATTTGTAGCGACGACTTTAGGAGATTCCCCTTATTTGCGAAATTTTGATTTCTCTACCAATCAAAATGCCGCAAATAAGGGAATCCCTAAAGTCGTCGCTACAAATCGTTTAAATCTCACGGTAAGACTCCACTTTAACCAAGATGTTTCCTCAATCCGTTTCTTACTCAGACTCCTCTCACGAGGTTAACATCAGGGAAACGGTTACACTAAATCAATTGTTCAAATGTACACTCCGAAATTATACACTTATATTGATGGTCTTCTGGATAACTGAATGTTTATGAAAAGATATGGATTTTGATGAGAATGCATTTTATTTTCTTCAAATTTTGATCAGTAGAAAAATGTATTCATTGATTACAGTCTGGATTGCACTTTAACATGACATTTGTTTTGTTTGTTTGATTGGGTTTAGTGACACACTTGAGGTTATTTCACTCACATAAAGGGACACCTTAGACCCAAGCCGACCAAGGCAAGGGGAAACCCCCTCTCAACTGCTCGCCAGTATAATTTGGAATACTATCGACGTTCTTTAACGAAATACGATAATGTCAGGACATTCTTTGTATCAGGTTGCGAATCACAGGCTTTCGTCAAATAAAATTAGACAATATCGGGCTGTTATTGTCCCATTTACACCAACACGAAGCTGGCCAATTCAGGAGGGACTTCTCCGGCTATTATCATTCCCGTACGTCACTGCAAGATTTGTGAGTCGGTTAGTGGGTAATGCAGATGATACGAAATCGTTCCCAGCAGAATTCACACGATATGCTATCAGCCAGAGATTAGATACCCCCTAGTGTAAATGGTAAAGTCAATTAAATGCCATGAAATTAAAAATGAAGGCTTCAAATATCCGAGATGTTTCCTACTTACGTGTCGTGGTATCGAATTCCTAAACTCGCGCGTGTAAAATCATTTGTTAATAGACCGAAGATAAAACCGCGAATCTGACATGCTTGCGACAGAGCACATCGATAAGAGGCGAAACTTTTTTTAAGCCGCTCAGAAAACACTTCATTGCTTTTTTTTTACCTAAAGTTATTTCTTTTACATAGAGGTTTTAATATCAGTCTAGTTACACACCCCGAAATTTAAATTAAACTTCTCAATACTGCAGTATGCAATTTCTTTAAACTGACAAATTTCAAAGAAACAGACGTAATAATTCAACCCATTGGATCCGAAAAGATAGGGTTTGAATAATGATCTCATTTAACAAAATGTCTAAAATGGCAGTCAAACCCACAGAATGGCATTCTAGTTTCTACTTATATAACACCACTTATTATATGGTATTGTGAATCTGTTTTGTTTAACCTAGATGGAAAGCTTGATTTCGTTTCACTTGGTTGTGGCTTCACGCTGTAAAACTATGGTCATTTTAACTTTACAAAACCTGTCAAATGTCGACAAAATTTGATGGGTGCTAAAATACCAATTATACCATCTTGTTATCGTGTATAAATTGCCTTCTTGATACTATTTTATATGCAATCGTTAAAGATCACTCCATGATCACACACCTTAATTATTTTACTTAATTTCCTCATCGATAAATCGAAAGGGTTAAGACTTGAATTGTCATCTGCAACGATTAAGGATAAAGCAAGTTCAGTTGTAATTGTCAATTCGTTTGTTAATTTTTTCGACTAATTGTTGTAACCTAATGTAAAGGATATAGTTAATGTCTACCGGATGCGGCTATTGAATGGGCAGTTGTGAGCAAATTACACCCCTGACCGCAATGGGGAAATTCGCATGAGAGAAGTTTCCGCTTCGGATATTCTTGTGATTCTTGACGATCCAAGGCATGCATGTCCGTCCTTGTAGCTGGTTACCACATCAACAACTACATGTATCTGATGACCACAGCACCAACGAGCTAGTCCGTATAGCATAAAGACGTCGGGTTCGATGCTACATTATTTTACTAATATATGATTAGTCGATGGGCCTAGTATTTTAAGATAATTGACTACCATCATAGTGATGATAGGTGTTCATGTAAAAAAAAATCTCATTCTCTAATATTACACTTCAGACCCTGACATATAGCAAACAGTCTAGTACATAAAATGTGGGTAGCGTGGCCTGGACTGAATAGTTTTAAGTGGTTTGTAGGATATGGTGTTTTTCTGCTCTTATCATCTTTGTTTTACATTTGTCACTTCTGAAAGCTGTTTTGTTTTGAACATCAAACCCTATGCGATCAGACCGCCTTACAGTTGGGTACACAATTTAAACTTTGTTCGCTTTGATATCTTCTTGGATCTTCATCTCTGATATGTCTTTTGAATGATGTAAAGAAAACTTAACATGGGTGGAATATATTTATTGTAACGAAAGTAGGGCTTATTCTTTCCTTTATACATTTATTTACCTACGAGAATATTCACATCTCATGGTATTGCAAATGCGGATTTTTATATCTCAGAACCTTCCTTAAAATTCCCGAGATTTCGAGTTTCGAAACAAGAAAATCATTAAAATTTTTATAAGATTTGTTAAGACTGGGCATAATTTTATCTGGTAAATCTGCGTATTGACCCAACGAAAAGTCTGGACTCTAACCACGGTAAGGTTATTTTTTGTAGCACTAAGGCATGTGCTGTGTGTGGCCACAAGGTGGTCCATAAGAAAGGCATCAGAAACAATGCAGCATACACCCAAGACAATATGATCAAGATGTAATTCTAGATTCTCTAAGTGGTGCTAAGTTTATCCGGAGAAAGATGCAGTGATAAAGATTTGACATTTATTCATCACAGATTTGTTTATATCACATCTATCTAATCTGTCCCACCGAGCCAACTAAACAAAGATAAGTACCTCTGTGGTCAAACTGTTTGACACAAAGACGTTTTAATGCTTGTAATCACATTTGTTTAATATCTCTGTTCTCCGTGGAGGGAATATCAAATCGCATGCCGGCTACACCCGTTATAATCATGTACTTATAGCGTGGAGCCGATGTTTAAGTATCATTCTCTTTTATCTCAGGTATCTGCTAATGTACAGAAACAGTTTTTCATACAAAATAAAAATCTTTATAAAATAGCTTGTCGATCGAAACTGTATTAACATTTTAACTATTTCCAGCTGAAGTGTCTTTTCCATGAATTGTTGGATTAATACTTTCCTAGGTTTTGTAAAAAAAATGTTTAACAAAAGTACTACGTGCTTACCCTTTCGTGATGTGTTATGTGTTGCCGGCCAGTTTGGGTATACTTGTTTGTACCTATAATAGATAGCCTTAGCGAATCAGACAATCAGCAAAGTGCCCGGATGAATGGAGGCTGTAAATCAGGTGGAGAGAAAAGACATGTAGAATCTGAGATTGAGAAGATTACAAATCTATGGGCCTTGGATAACAAGTAGACGTGTTGTCTTGTTGATAACCAACCCAACCACCCGGGTTCAACAAAAGTGGGTTGTCCGAAATCCTCCAGCTGCTCATGAAATATTATATTTATATCGAGGGACAAAAGTGAGTTCTTGAAATGGCGTTTAGAAGTTGGATAACATAAAACAAATACGAGTTTCATATGCATTCCTTCCTGAAGAACATAGATGTTAAACAAATGTGTTTATAAGCATTTAGAAGCTCAAACATGCATTTTGACCAGCGAGAAACTTATCTTTGTTGAGTTGTCTCTGTAGGACAGAGTAGATAGATGTGATATAAAAAATCTGTGATGAAATCTTTATCACTGCATCTTTCTCCAGATAAACTTAGCGCCACTTAAAGATTCTAGAATTATATCTTGATCATATCGTCTTGTGTGTATGCTGCATTGTTCCTGAAGATTTTCTTCTGGACCACCTTGTGGCCACACATAACATATGCTTTGGTACCTAAAATACACCGCCACCTAGCCCTAAGATGACTGGACAATTTATACTCTTCTTGTAGACTATAACGGCTATTGTCAGTCATGGCGATGGTATGTATGAATCCCTACTCGCAATTTATTTGCAGCTCTTGTGTCATCGAACTAGCACATATTCACAAAATACAACTATCCCAGCATAATCAATGGTGTATAGGTTTGCATCATATTTCATGGTAATTCAAAAAAAAATTTGTATCTATATATTCGAGGGTTCTTTGTTGAAATTAAACTTGAACCAAAAGATCTATTTTTCGCTAAAATGGTACGTTAGAGCTGGGATTGCATGCATGGGTTCGTCGTCATGAGGCTTATAATTACAGGGGGTGCTACTCATATGTGACGATACAAGATGTAGTGCTGAAGTTATCATGTAAAACAGGCCTAACTGTCATTTATTAAAAATCAAATATACCACTCATTTTTTTTTACACATCCTATAGATGTATATATATTTTGATCATATCTCAATTTATTTAATTACTATTGCAAGAATTGTGTTTTAAAATGCATGAAATTGTATTTTGGGATAGTGCTATTTATGGCAAGCAACGTAGCCGGTTAAGCAAAACACTGTGTATGAAGATACATGTACATACAGCTGTAAACAAAAAAAAGTAATTCTTTACTGTTAATATTAACAGTTACAGCTGCCTTTATAAAGAAATCTATTTTCATGGGGTTTTATTTTGCCTGTTAGACATATTGGCTCAGGTTGACGATCCGAAAACTTCCCACCAAATTCCACACGTCATGTTATCAACCAGTGATTAGATAGGGTAGAGTGTAAATGGTGAAGTAAATTAAATACCATGAAATTAAAACTATCGGTTTCGAATATCCGCTACCCTTCCGGTATACGTGTTTCCGCATCAAACCCGTACTCACGCGCATGCACAATCGGATATTGATAGTTGACTTGAAATACAGCGAATCTAAAAATGTTTGCGACTTCGGCGATAAGAGAAATGCGGAGTCTGGTCCAGCGTCTAACAGACATCATTGGAATTTGTTAAACAAGTCACGTCTACCTGAACAGCTTTTTAACACAACGTTATAGTATCCGTTAACAGTTATAAATTTCATAATTGTTGAGGCAATTTTTTGCACAGGCACAGTAACCTTAGACAAATTTCCGAAGGGAAATGGTGCTCCGAATTTGCTCACATCAGTGAACAAACTTTCTGGGACAATTCGAGCAAAATCTAATATCGATTGTTCAAGCTATGTAATTGTAAGGTAGATCGTTTTTTCCCAGAACATTTGTTGATTACATGCCTGAGATAGCAAGCGGTCAAAAAAGGGGACTGTTTTTTATGACTAGATCCTGTAAATCTGTCAAAACATAACCGAGTTAGATATCTTTCCGGTTCCTTGATCAAGGGAAAAATGAAGTGTCAAACATTCTCATTATTTAAAAGGCACGTATACTGGAATGCCGCTTGCTATCTCGAATCCAAATTTCATTAAAACAGTTTTTCTCATTTACACTTTTCTGTGTATATTATTTGTCTATTCATATATTAATCAAATAAATTTGTCGGGAAAGAATTGAACCCATGCTTACTTACTATGTGCCTAGTCTGTCAGAAACAGATCTGTACATGCAGGGGCTTAGTATTACGGCTATGAACAGCTCAGTAATACTGTTAAGTCATGTCAGCCATTTTGATTCAGTCCATCTTAGATGACGCACAACAGTCCGTCAGCCACAGCACCTATTTGTCATTGTCAAAATTCTTAGAAGACATCAAGATTTAGCTAAATAGAACCTGCTTTGAATCTTCTTATTCTAATCATTGAGGTTTTGTTCACAATCCGCACTATATATGCAAACTTATTTTTTTAGGCAAATTCTACTTTTAAATCCATCTTTCAAACTCAAAGATGTGTTGTTACAGACGGAATCTTGTCTATCATATTATGTGAGTGTGTTGCCACTGGACCATCCTCCTCTTTCCGGATAATTTCACGTGCCAGTTTAACCCAGATCGCTCCTCAATCCGTTTTAGATTCAGACTGCTCCCAGGATGTTTACACCAGTGACATGGGCACACTGAATTAACTGTGAAAGATGACACTCTCACGGTTGTTAATACTGACAATTCTAAATATAGTTAGTAGTCTCATAAAAATAGTTCCTTCGAGAACTTTGCAAAACTACTATTCGAGGGGCATGTTTCCGTGTGATGAAAGCCCCATAATGAATTCATTTCAAGAGTTTCTCGGACTTATTTTTAAAAGCAACAAGGTTCATTCTATGATGAGAAACACACCGATGTGTTAAGGCGTCTTGCAGCATCGATACACACGCTATTTTTATGCATGCATTTTTACGCCATTTTTTCTTCAATCTTGTTGTTTGCTACAATGGCTTTCTTTGTTACGACCCACTGGACTGGCACGCCGTCAATTTGTGATAATAACGGTAAGTACGGCGCAAAATCCAATTAAGGAAGCAAAGCAAATTGGGCTTAGTCAGTGAACGAATGTTAACGAAAACTGCTAGTTTGGTTGGGGTTTAGGTCATACTTTGTGGAAGGAGCTCTCCCCAAAAGTCTATGTACGCTAGTGCGTTATGCCATGTCCCTTGAAGACATTCTAAACATGTATAGGCCTATGTGTCGGCTTACTCGATCGTGCATGCCAATTGAGTACTGTGTGTTGCTAAGAGCAAACTGTTTCCATCCCGGTAGATTTTCTTACTTTGGCCCACAGAGTTAACGACAAAGCAGCTTCACCCACACTGTAGTCTTCGTTATGGCGCCAGGGGGCGCTTGTACAATATTGGCTAGTGACGCACTGGGTTCTCCTTTAACTGGAAATGCCGCGCTACAACAAGCGTGTTGGTGACGAGCAAACAGCGATAACAATTGACTGGACTGTACGCATATCATGATGTCAAGGACCTTGTTGTAGAGCGTATTAAATATTTATTGATGAAGTGCTGTATATGATATGTCGTAGGAAACCACTTCCGGTTAAGGGAGAATCCAGTGTATCCATTTATTGCAGCAGCGCCCCATGACGTCACAATGTAACATCCATCTATCCAAATCCATGTCACTAACTCTGTATTGTGGGCAAGGCATCTATGTCGCTTTCTCTGCAATGTGGGCTACGCAGCTATGTTACTAATTCTGGAATATGGGCAAGGCAGATATGTCACTATGTCTGCAATGTGGGCTAGGAAGCTATGTCACTAACTCTGCACTGGACATGGCAATTATGCCACTAACTCTGCAATGTGGACAAGGCAGCTACATGTATGTGACTAACTCTGGAATTTGGGTAAAGCTGCTAAATTCTTAACACATTGATAGACAATTCACATGCGAAATACACTTGAGAATGGCTTCCAGTGACAAAGCACAACCGACTTTTAGACAACATATAGACTTTTGGTGGAAAACCCTTTCCATATACTTAAGGTTGTTTTAGATGCACGAAGGCAACCCGTCTCATTCTTGGCGTATCTGATTTGGACAAAATCCTATCGGATTTTTCTATGGAATCCTATATGATCTTCCCAGCCAACACACTCATAAGGGCCCCATATGGGATTTGTGAGGGCAAACTTGAAACACTACAAATCGGAAATGATATATGGGTCCTGTGTGGGTTACCACAGTCAGCATGTAGAGCTATGCACATGGGGCCCACGCTAGCGGATGGTGGGTAGATGTCGGCATGGGCTACCCCATGTTGGGCCCACGTGGGTCCAGTGCGATGGACGTGTATGTGTCTTGGTAGAAGAAACACACATCAGCCCATGTGGGTTCAGTGTGACAAAACGATAGGGTTTGGCTTAGTGCATGGGCTAGCACTTGTTTGATGCAGGTTGAGTATCAATGGTAAAGTTTTTTTTATTAAACTATAAGCTCGAGTCATTTAGTTTGTTGGACATATGTAGAGAATTCATTAATACAACAAATTTTTGTACATATATACTCAGTCAAAAAAGATATTTCACACTTTAAATTTCTAAGTATTTTCTTGAAACTTAATACAAGAGATATTATTTTTATTATTAGAGGTAAATGCGTTGTCAAAGACATCATGGCACACAGCAACTCCGACGTGCACAAGCACACAGTTCGTGCAAGCATACATCAAGGATAAAGCATGTTTCCTTGTGTTCCTAGTCACGTGACCTTATGAGACACGTGCAATTGAGCCCA
>JAVFBX010203136.1:0-12475 GCA_034783855.1 Mopalia kennerleyi | reverse complement strand
AACTTCTGCATTGTTTAGTTTTTCTTTTATGTCGTTGCAAACAGGTGGTATCGTTTCTTTTGGACACTAGTTTATGTACAATAAATATTTATTTCACATAAGTGAAATTCTTTTTAACAGAAATGAAAATCTTGTTCACATATGTGAAATTATTTGTCGCATATGTTGATTTGCTTTTCACATAATTATGTGAAATTATTTTACACCCATGTCAAAATCTTTTCTCACAAATGTAAAATATAGTCTTTTATTTTAGATATGTGTAAAAGAATTTTTCGTATGTGAAAAAGAATTCAACAGATGTATAATAAAGATAGAAGTGATGAAACGGCTTGCTATAACCCCCGAGCACATCGCTAATTGGCCGCAATGGCTGCGCTGTAATACACAATAGTTTGTTGCATATTATACTTTATTTAACCGTTGAAGCCAATTGTACAGTACTTTTGCCGCGTCGTTGATTGATTGATTGATTGATTGATTGTTCGATCGTAATTGTGAATCAAACCGTGTCTTTAGTAGCAGCACCGACAAGACGTCAAGTTTTTTTTTTCTCCTATTGAAAATGTAAGATTTTCCAGTTTTTAGTAAATACAGCATGACTACTAGGACCTACTTCTCTTAAATTTTAAATGGCAGTTTACCATGCGTTTCAAATAGATCTTACGTCAATAAATACAAACTCAATACATTGACTCTGATAATATGAATCTAAATCTACACAACATAGTAAGTAAATTAATTAATGGAGCCTTTAAACATAGGCCTACTACCAAGGCAGGGCAGGGAATAAACAAGACAACGTAATGCTCTTCCGCGAGATTTTTAATACTATCTTTTAATCTTTAAAACCCGTGGAACTGTTTAACATTGTTAAACTTTTAGTATAACTTTATTTTATTATTGCCATGCATTTTAATAGGATAATGTGGCTGTTAAGTGGAGACGTATCTCTTCGTACTGCGTCCATGGGTACCGCTGTTACCAAACGAACTGGCGCGCTTTCTGACCTCTTTGTTAAAATACTGTGTTATAAGTTAAAAAGCTAGTCATAGATGAAAATCCAGGTGGCGTCTAGAGATCAATAGCAACGCGTGAGATGTAACGTGATTCAAAAAGACAAGCTATTAGCTAGGTGGTTATCCCTGTGATTTGAATATATATGTTACTGTTATAACAAGGCATCTCTATTAGTTCTAATCGTGATGTACAGATTTGGCCGTTCAATGCAAATGGGAATCTAATAAGCTCACTGTCTTTCATTGAGCTAGTTGTTACTTTAATTGGCTTTTTTTTTCATGGTCCATTTTAATCTAAGTTCACTCGCAGTCTGGGGGTCATAGTTAACGAGTTACTGCACTATTGTGATAAACACGCGGCTATTCGCGGTATACCCGCCCCCAAACATCTTACCTGATAAAAGCACAATCAATATCTGCGTGGTCATTTACAGAGCGTGAGACGGCCACTCGGCGACGACTTAGCCCTACCTCGGCATCTAACAACCACACAAAGATCCTCGCAGACAATTGAGGCAATCCAATAGGGAACTAGAAGTACAGAAAGACACGTGTAGTTAAAGGTGTTTGTGGTGAAACTGAAGACTGTCAATTTAATTAGTTATAACATATTTGTAGCTGATCGGAGTTTAACTGTGTACCCGTCCTACTTAATTCCCACAAACTTTGACCTCTAAAAGAACAGAGGACTACTTCACACCTTGTGAGAATAGGCCTACGCCGGCGAAGAACATCAAACGGCTTTGGCACTAATGGATGGAAATTATTAAGAATAAAACTGTCTCAAAATGGTTATGTTGCAGGATTCCAGCAATAAGATGCTGGAAAATAAAGTTTAATACTTCCGATTAACCGGAATGTAGAGGTGTTATGACTAAAGCCGATGTATTCCCAAGCAAAATCCTCAAATTAAATTTACCCTTAAAGAGAAAGACAACCTAAACTTATTATTTTTATTGCATATTTTCAAAGACAACCATCTGTATAGCACATGCAACCGAATTAGCATAGCCGTTAATTAATTAATTTAAAAAGCGAAACTGACGTCATTGTTCCAAAATACGATAGTTATATCATCTAGTCCTGGCTGCATGTCTCCTATTGTCTGCACTGGGGGATGCTTTCATATAAAGCCGAAAGTGAGAGCTCCGTCAACAGGCGAAACAACAACAACAATGAAGTCTCTGGAGTGGACGGGAGAATTGTCTTACATTTAGTTTCAATTTTGATGTAAAATCTTGACAAAAGTACACGACTATTGAACCGGCAAAAGAAATAATACCCGTGATATATGGTTGGTCACGTGCCTTGACTTATACACTCATGAAAACAGTCAATCTTTGGGTAATATACTACACGGAATCTTATATCGTGTGATTTGGATACGAAATGCGGAAGCCGGTCAAACACCGTCAGCCTAGGAAGGACAATAGCAACAATAAGCCATGGTGGCCTGGGTATGGAGTAAACAGGTTGTTTGTTCTATAAGTAAAATTGTAGGGTTGCTGATTTCTGGTTGAATATTATGGTATAACTGACAATAATACGTTATCTTATAAAGACAAATTCTCCACAAAAAAAGACAATTATTATCTATCAAATGAAAATCGTTCCTCACGACCATAACAAGACCAAAATGTGGGGAACAAAACTGACCGACTTTTACGACTCATTTAAGTTTATTTCACGCATATGGCGACGTGACACCCCAACCAATGGAGGAACGTATACACCGGGGTTCCGTCGGCGAAAAGACAATTGACAAAAACATGGCACATTGCACAAATACTCAATTTTTTTGTGATGAATATCGCGACGAGGTCGGTTGGGTGCAGTTTTTAAATTTTATCAGGGATCAATAGTACGCTGGACTTTCCCAGTAACACCGATCGCTGCATAAGAAAACAAGAACAAACGTTAGTTATGTTGTAATCAATTATCAAAGCGTTATAACCAACCCCTTACAACAGGATCCTGTGCGCATTACCGGGATGATATTTGTATTGTATACCCAAACCAGTTACAAATTTCTCACACAAAAAAACAAACCAATTGCCCTAGCAGAAGTTATTACCAGTGATAAAGTTTGGCATGAAATTCAAACTTTTTGAAGCAGCGGGGGTACTTTACCATTAATGGTTGAAAACGTCTGTAAATACACACATCCATTGGTAGCACTCACCGGGTCAGCTGTACTCCATTCAAACTGTTCAGTCACCAAGCTCATGCTCGCTTTTAATTTAATGCTTACCGGCGAGCCAACGATAATGCGATGGGTTGCTGAAAACAATAGACGAAATGGCCACTTAGATGGGGCTGTATAAAGCCTCCGAATCTAACTACAATCGACTGTGGTAAAATCGTTAGAATATTAGAGGGCCGATCCGTGGCAACTGTCCCACCGAAGTTCGCCAAACACTCGACTAGAGCCGGACAGTGGAGCTCTTACACGAGTCGGAGGATTTCTGGATGGGAATCAATTGAAAGCCATTATCACATAGTCTTATTGAAGATCGTTCCTCGGCCAGTGTTCCCTTCAGCTTCCTTGTAAACGTGCTCACATAGATTTTTCCGGGTAAAAAGCAATCGACGGGCAAACTTTATCAGGAGTCCTGACATAAAAGAGCATCGTACTTGGTCCGAGTGCTTTCAGTTTGTCTGAAGAGCGCCTAATCGCCAGTCCATTAACCATAATTAACCGTGTTTGCTCTCCACTCGGGTTAAATTAAGCCGGATAAGACGCACTGTATGTTAACTTAGTCTGCACGAGTCAGTTTATTGACAGCCACACAATCGCACGTAGCTACTTATAACACAACACCAGACCTGAAATAAAAGCTGATGCAATTATAAATGCTTTCCTATCACCTCTTATGTACCTGAAGCGGCCACAGAATCTAGAAGTAGATTGATTCTACAGTACATAAAAAATATCACATTTTGTCAACCGGAAATTTAATAGTCAGCAGCGAACGAACCTTGTGGATTGAATGAGACAATAGCTTCGGTTTGCCATTGTATTCCTTTACTGTGATTAAAAGGTATTCTATTTTCCACTTGAAGCGCGTGTACAACAACTAGTCCGCCTATTAATATTGACAGAGATAATATGTGCTCAAACCAGGCCTACCTTGTGATAAGCATCAAAGACAAACACAATGCTAGTGTCTGTTACAGTGTTCCAAAAATATGAACAACCAAACTCCCATTCTGAAATATTGTCGCTTACTTTGTCCACAATATTAGCAGTGTGCTGTTTATTTGCAGAAAAAGGGCATATTTTAATCAAGAAATAATTGAATAAACTTCAGACGAAGGGTGAACTCTTATGTAAAGAATTGCAAACCTATTTTAAATAACTTCCAACCTATATATAGATGCTGTCCGCATGGAAAGCTAAGACGTAAATTTAGGACGTAAATTTTTAACTATAAATACTGATAGTAACTATTTAATGAAGTATCATTTACTCCTTTCGTATTCAGCAGGCGTTCATTCCAAGGTATTGGCAAAATGATTGTCAGTTTTTTCCTATTGTTCTTTTTTGTAATAACGTAAAAAGTGCAAAATTCTTCCTAACAGCTCTGCAATGAGTCTCAAAAACGATTAACCGACATTTATTTTTTTACACTTATACCGCCAGTTTATTTTTGTTGTAATCTGAACAATGGCCAGCTCAAAAATAGACGAGTCTGTATCGTTTTAAACAATAGAATATGCGTTCATGATATTAAACTGTCAAATAATTAATCTACCGTTGTCGATTTCTGTGGTTTGAGACATTTATTTTGTTTACGTTGAAATAACACTAACATTAACACTGGTATTCCATCTAATATCGTTTTACTACATGTGTATATCACAGGGAAATCAACTTAAAGACAGCTCATACCGTTCGTAACTACATGTACCCCGACTTCACCATCAACTTCTTTGAACTTAAGTAAAATTTCAAGTTCTTTTTTGGAGTTCCATATTTTCAAATAAAAAGTAAAAAATTCCATCGAATAAATAAAGTGACAACAAATAACTTAAATCGCATCGAAAACAACAGCATTCGACTCACTTGATCATCATCAGCTCTCGGTAATCATAGATTTCACCAGGAGATATAAATCGGTGAAAATAATTTCACTTTTAACAAATCAATTTCAATATTATACATATCAATAAATGTTCAATAACAACTAATGACAACTGTGTACATTTATTTATCTTTTTTAACCACACGGGCTTTGCATGGGGCTGTTTCAAGAAAGTACCATGAAAATAACAAATAACAGGAGTTCAAGAGATTATGGAGATAATTTGATATGGTTATCTGTTAGGAATTACGTGATCAATTCTGACGGAAATGATGATCGCTTAAGTTATTTCCCTTGTAACAATATTGGAGCGGTTTCCACACGCATGCACTGTGACAGAGCAGCGAAATGGCCAGGCAAATTTTCACACGGTTATTGGCTCTCGAATTATGATTAAAAACAGTAACTAGAAGCAGCTCAAATCCAACGGCTGGAAATTGTCAACAGAGATCGATTAGCGTCAGTTTGAACTAACCACGGGTTATTATCCAGATAAGAGGCTCGAGCCAAACGAATCGAAACTCATCTTAAACACATTTCTGCCATTAGTTTTATAGGAGAGGAAAGCAAATACAAGTAATAGCTTATAATGCTAGCTTAATAGGATGATCATCAAACTGCCGTGTAAAATCACTTCAAATGCGTGTATAATGCTACGAGAGCAGCCATGTTCAAATAGACTTATCCTGTGCTGGATGGGATGAGAGTAGAGTCTATGGGTGCGCTGAATAGAGGGATATCGTCTCTCATGTCCTATTGTCCGCCTTCATTACTGTCAGTCAGCTCTGCTAAAATCATTATATCAATATCCACACAGCCTTTGAGAGCCCCCACTGACATCCAAACTGAATTACACACTTAAAAGTCCGTAAATAGACAACTCATCCATTCGGCGGCTTTAATCGTAAATCCTCGGCTACTTCCGCCTCTTTAAAGAGCGTGTACTTTTCAAAGAAGTTAAAGATAGTTTGGGGCAAAGAACTTGGATCACTTCCCCCGAATTAACTTGTGACCATTCGTGTTCCATTAAACTAAATCAGTATTATACAGATCAAACGTACTTCTTTGATAGAAAGAGCTTAAATAGAGACCGAAAAGATCCAATAATTTTATTTTCTCTCTACCCATTTCCAGCATTGCCTGGCCAGAACTAAACAGTCAAGACTCCATTTTTTTCAAAAATAAAACCAAATTGCGCTCTTATCATGGATGCATATAAATAGACTAAGTTGTTATAATCTGTGTTTCCCGCCACATTTTTTGCCAAAGCCGGTTCCTACATATATATAAATAACGTTAGGTTTCTTTCAAAAGTTACATGTTAAGTTCAGCTTTTTAACTCCTTTTTTTTAAATTGTTTTATGACATAAAACATGACACATTATGACAAATGTGTTCAAACGTGGACAAACAAGTGTTCAGAAGCACGTATTTCATGGTGAATCCAGAATCACAATCTTGTAATTCAGTGTTTTGTAAAGTATTACTGAACTTTAGCAACAAGACAACCGTGCATGCAAGTTAAGTTAAATGCATATAGTTTGAATGTAGAGATAGACCATTTGGCCTCCACCGTGATTCTAGCCCGGGTCTCTGGAAAGCAGGGCTATATACATATATGTATAATTGGATTCACGTTGCTCTTAGGATGTTTGTCTCATTCACACAGAAATATTTTTATACACAGAAACGTTTTATATTGGTTCTAATGCTATAGTCATAAACAAATATACCGTGTTTTGGTTCTAATATATTATCAATTATTGAACAAATCAATAAACACATGATACATGGTTATTCAATGTTTTGCTTTATTTTTAAACTATTTTCAAGAATAGTGTAAATAAGTTCTATCCACAAAGTGTACAACATTCATTGTGGGAGTACATTGCCGTCGTATCAGTGAAAGTATCAATCAATCAATCAATCAATCAATCAATTAATCAACCAATTCACATTTAATTGAAAAGTCTTTATCCATATATCCGTAACTCAATTAAATAGACATGGGTGTCCACAAATGAAGTACTTGAGTTATTAATTTCGCACAAAGTAAAAGTAAGATACTCTCCGTTTATCCTAATCTAAGCGTAGTAGGCTAATCGTGAAACAAAAATAGTTTGACAAAAGAGAGAAGACTGAAATTACCGATGAATACTCTATTAGAGATTGTCGGCATTTAACTCATAGAGTCTGTAAGCAACGCCATGTGATATGCGAGATTTCAGGTGACTTATTCCATTTCCATCTATAGTCTACTTGTATACTTTAAATGTAAAGCTAAAGGCGATGACGATTGATCCGTGGTGTGCTATGACTGCACCAAAAACCATACAAATAATGAACCATCTCGAGAGAGCCATCTGGCCAGGAAAAGTATGGTTCAAGCATATTGACACTGCCTTTTTTTTAGCAGTAGGAACATTAGTTGTTAAATATAGCACTTTAATGATTGTGTTAGTGTGTCTCTTGTTAAAGTGTCGAGCCCTCGTGTAAATTAAATAAACGGCGTTTAGAACCAACCATACACCCTTAGAAAGAATGGTTCTTCAGAAAACAGGATGGTTCTATATTGTACCATTACTACAACGCGGTTCTTTGATCAACAAAGAAAGGGAGTTATACTTGGAACCGTTGTTGTGAGGGTTCCATACAGAACTATTAAGGGTTCCATCAGAGCCATGATTGAAGAACCGTAAAGGGTTCCGTTAGAGCCATATTTTTCTAAGATTGTACTGAAAGACTCTATTCAAAATGATTTAATTGAATAAAAATTGATCGGATATAAATTAGTCCCACAGGGTTTACCCCTCTTCTCCATTACATGCTATATACTCGTAAAATATGTGTATTCCGCTGGTTATGTCTTAAATAATGCAATCTATTTTCCACAATCTTGTCGCTGTAATGTTACTGTCATATCATATTATAACTGTAGTTGCTGTAGTGAGTTAAGTCGATTTAACAACTTTCAACTTGAACACAGATGGGTTTAAAGGGCTGTGGATTTGTTTGTTTGATTGGTGTTTACCATTGTACTCAAATGTAATTCACTTGTATGACAACGGATTTTCCACTTGATACTCTGTCTTACTTAAGAACGGTGGAAACCTGGGAGAAGAATTAAACCCCTCGTACGAAAAACCCTACCGAATCTAAGTTCGGGCTGAAACAGTCAGGTGCGCGTTACATCGAAGGAGGGCCAGGAGACTGACACGCTAACCTGAAACACAGTGGATGTCTGTGTTATACAAAACAGTCATTGTAATAACCCGAAAAACAAAACAGTCTGATAAAGGGAATTCAAGACTATTCCTAAAGCATTGGTTTCTAGATCAAAATACCAGCAGGAGTCTCCAGAGTTAGGTGTATACAGGTGTACAATGGCAGTGTAAACTCACAAACATCGTCAGATAGGATGCAGTAACCGGGTTTTTGTTGTATCATTTGATTTTCCTTCTGGGAAACATTGTCTATGAGTGGCAAGTTCTGAAATTTGCGTTTATTGTATAACTTTACTGGAAAGCGTTTTGAATAACAATACCTAATAAATTAATTCCCTCGTCAGAGGATAAGTACCAGTATGGCAATATGTTTACAGTTTAATCCTGGCACAAGCTATTTGATCATACTCTGTACATATAGCTGGGGTAATTTGTTTTAAAATATTCAGAGGCACGGATTAACTTAAAAAAGGTAGTGTGTATGGAAATGAAGAAGGGGTCGTATTCGAGAGAAAGTCAATGATGGGTAATTTTAGACTGGTGCTCATACTAACCATATTTACACAGAATCTCCCTCATTTTCAGCTTTTACTCAATCCATCTCAGACCACGTAAGACTTGTTAATCAGTAACCATCTCTGTTCGCCAGAAAGAACCTTATCTGTTATCCAGAATTACGGATTAATTCTTTATACCGAGCATATGAGCAGCTAACATGTGATTGGGGACATTGGTCATGTTGCCTGTGTCTTTTCAGTCGGTTAATTAAGCAGTCTGTTTTTTCACTAGAATCGTCTATAGCCGAGCTCAATACACTACCGCCACTTTAGCGTTCACGGCCACTTCCGGTTTGGAAAGCGATTTAATGAAGATTATCGACCAATAAGGTTGAACGCTATGTGATGTGTGTTTTCACAATGGCGTGGAATCATTGCAATTATCAATGACTATCAAATTACAGCGGTCTAATTCAGCCAAATTGCTGAATGATAGGTTTAATTAGCGATTACACCTTTGTGTCCTACACGTCGGAGGCCGCCAATGGATCGTGCGTGCAAAAGGAGCAGGGAAAATTTCCGACTCTTCCAGCGTTAATATAATAGAGAAGATCCGTTTGTCCTCGGTCCATGGAGAATGTGAGTTTGTAGTTCGCTTCATGCACAAAGCATTGAATCATCTGATTTCCTACAAACTCCATTTTCAAGCATTCGTCCCAACTACAAATACAGCACTTTATCGTTTTTATCCATTACCGTGGATTTCAGTTCTATTTGTTCTAAAGCACACACCGTGGACTCATTTGGAGACTGACGGATAACCCAGGCAGTCAGGCGGTTAACTTTCGATCCGAGTCTTGATAAGTCGTGACAATCAACTTATAAGTATACTTTGGTGGCTAACTGATTTGTTGATAGTTACAATTGTTGAGTATCGATGAGTTCGTTCCTTCCTTGAACATAATGTGATGAATTTATCCCTTGATTTATGGTTTATCTAATGAAAAATGATTGATTTGAATTCCCTCGCATGCTCTTCACTCGAAGCGAAGGGGCGTTCAATAGCCACTGTAAATTTCAAGCGTATGTAATTCGGGAGGTTTTCCACTTGCTGCTGAGTTCCCGGGAGAGGGGGTGTTAAAGAGGTTTCGGGTAGATTTCCAATCCATTCCATGTAATGTAAACATGTCATATCAACGAAATACCCTTGAGTACAAACTCAATTAAACAAACAAATCGAACAGACCCTACTAAACTTCAGTATCTGATAATACGGATGGTTTAAAAGCAGTGCTCCTCCCATTGAATTAAAAAGCATGTCAGCATTTGTTGTCCTCTTTTCTACAAATACGTTTCCAATCACACCTCAATAATCTTCTTTTAAAAACCTACAAACATATGAATACAGTTTTTAGAATTTTTTTCATATACATCACCATAACAGTGTAAGAATAAACTATTTCATGTGACAAAATTGTATTTTAGATTAAATGGTTATAAAATGACAAGAAAAGAGGGATTAAAGGTGAGAAAAGATTTATTTCTTGAATAAAACTGCAGGTGGGTTTTTGAATGATCCAGAAAGTGGCAATTTTACAGGGTTGTTGATTGCACTCGGCCCACAGGTGCGGGCGGTTACATTTTAATGCTTTTTTCATAGTTCACAATGATTCGGATTAAGCACTGTCTTTTTCTACCTGTGTACGTGGCATCCATTTCAGTACTGGATATTAGAGAGCTAGTCGGGCATGACCTTTCTTTTGGCTGCGCTAACCTCAAATTATGCCGAGAAGCACAAGCAAACACCTCAGCGGTAATTGAATTTGTCAGAGAAATAGAAGAAAACCCAGGGCTTTCGCCTTCTACCTCATTATTTCTTTCTATCAACACATTTCTAAGGCACAACACATGACTAAAAGTTTTTAGGTCGTAATTCACCAAATAAAGAAGACATTCTTTAGGAGTCTTATCAAAAAGAGAAGCTATGTCTGTCTTTCATGTTCGACATCCACAAAGACTTAATCAGATGTGCCTACATTGAATGTGACACCTTTTCGCTGATGTTTACATTTGTCATCAACACCTAGCGGGGTAAACCGGCAGGCCTGTCATTGTCAGATACTGGATGTTCATATTAGTATACTGTTCACATTAATGACTGTTCAAATAGTCTTCTACACATAGACCGCATTGTTGAATTTAGTTCCGCGAGAGCCTATGAAAAGATCGCCAATTTATCGGCGTGTTCACCAAATAGCTTTACCAACTGAAGGCCGATAAGTTGCACAATACGATGACAAACGACGTGAAAGACATCCCCGAGGATTTAATGAAGTGAGAGCGGGTGAGAAGTTGGGTGTCACCGGAGAACAATTACCACAACGCGCCTGCCTTTCCAATTCTAGAAACTTTCAAATCACCTGGATGCCAAAACTGTCACAATATGACAATAAGACCTATTTATCACACACTTTTGTTTGCTTTTGGCTATAAATACTTGCGTTTTAATTGCAATATTACTTTTACCTAACCGATAGTTAATTCCGTTTATTTGTTAACAATAGAAATTCGTGTGTCAACGTTGTATAATCTTCGCTACTGGCTAAATGTGCCCTCACAAACGTAACACCAAAACGATGTACTTTATTTAAGGAGTTATTAATCAACATCACATGTAATCTACAACTATTGTTTAAATAATTAATTTACCTTTCAGCGTGTTGGAAACTTACTGATGATGACAGACCGAAAACCCTCTGCTGACATTAATTTCAGTAATTTAGAAAAGAATAGGGCAAACTAGCTTAGTGAATAAATATCCGTTGATTTAAAGAACTGTTTCGCCAAGAAACAATGTGTTTTCCATACATTAAAGTAGTCGTATTTATTTATTGATTGATTCATTGATTTATTTGTTTATTTAAATATACTAGTTTATTCAACACGTGACGTAAGTCTTCGCTGTTTAATTGGTCTTTTATCATTGGTATATATACCATAAGAATGACGTATGTGTATATCCATAGTGTTTCCTTAATCACCTTAGACATTTAGATAAATGTTTATTTTAAGTTATAACTGGTTTGACACTGATTTTCTGTTATATATTTTAATAAATGCCAGATAAGTTCCAGATAAGTGTCTAAATACACCCTAATCTCGAGTTGTCGTGGGTACTATACAGACATGTCGAGAAAAGGTAATAACCATGTAGATGTGAATTTCACATACATAAAAATTTCATTATTCATCTGTCTTTTTTATTTATTTTTGTAAATTTTACTTATATTTAAGTGATTAGTTTGAAAAATATCTGTTCTTGATCCGTCGTATTATACCAGTTATTATAAAAATATTTATTTTTTCTCTGTCTTTTTATGTATTTGAGTACTTTTAATAATATCCGTTCTTCGCCTGTAGTATTTCAGCAATGTAGCCTGGCGCAGGTCGACTACGATCCAAAGAAACTGGACACAACTGGGCGCAGTCGACCTGCGCGTGACGCTCATGTCGAGTTTTTGTTTAAATCCTGCGATTGTCAGCAACTGGAGGCATCTGAATGATCGCCGATTTATTACACTCAGGTCGACTGCGACTGGGTACAACTGGAAATATTGACGCATGCTCAAAAGGTGGCCACATGACTTAAA